>WOVY01015528.1:0-12437 GCA_013436015.1 Rhipicephalus annulatus | reverse complement strand
GCATGTGTTGGCAAGGCACTTTGGCAGGGTGCCACTATAGCGCATAAGAATCGCCTTAGCACCAACCGACCTCTTATCTCCGCATGGTTTGCAGGTATGGAGATGATGACTGATGGCCATCGCGATGTCAAAGTCTTTAACTGCAGCTCCCACCTGCTGTGCCTACCTTCATTTTTCATAGCACAGTTCGTGCAAATTTTGGAACTACATGCAGAAAGCATACGGCGCCATAGAGTGGCCGCATTTTTTTAGCGCTGGCCGGAATCAACCGCGTAAAACTGCCGAGTTTTTTTTGTTTTTTTTTTGTGTGGTTTCTGTAACAGCGCTCATGTTTCTTTAAGAAAAACTGTTGCAACGCGAGCTAACAGCCGCAGTCTCTCTCACGTCGTTTCACCATACACTAAGATATTTGTAGAATACATTAAAGTATTACAAATGTCATCATAACGAATAACGTTCTTTTCCTTGTACCGAGCACGGTAATATTTGGCATACAAATCACTCTCTCGTTTATCGCAGTTCTGCGGACAGCGCGAAACGTTTCAACAGGCCGGAGCTAATTGTTCAGTTTACACACCCGATACGTTTGCAGGCATTGGACTATGTCGGAAGGCACATGCAATGTGTTTTCTGTTCTTAGTTGGAAAGGGCGGCCCGATGATAGATAGGTAAGAGCACGAATCTTCGCGAGTTGTATTACCTGTATATACAACCGTGCCGCGGGAATACTCATCAAGGAGAAGGTGAAGGGCGTATACGTTTTCCTATAGTCAGGACGTACGCGCGCTAATAAATAATAATTGGAAAACGACCGTGCGCTCATTTTTCTTTTTCTGTACGATAAAAAAGAAAAAAGAAACTTCCCGAGGTCACACAAATGATTGGAAGCCTGCTACTGCAAGCCTCCTCGTGATTGGCTTCCATATTGATTGATATGTAGGGTTTAACGTCCCAAAAACCACCATATGATTATGAGAGACGCCGTAGTGGAGGGCTCCGGAAATTTCGACCACCTGGGGTTCTTTAACGTGCACCCAAATCTGAGTACACTGGCCTACACATTTCCGCCTCCATGTGATTGGCTTCCATCACATGCAGAACAAGACGCCCGGATTCCCACATGTAACAGAATAACGGGCCACCGCCAAAGCTAATGTCTTCAGCGTCGCCTTGCGCCCGTCGTCTCGGGTTTCTGTATTCTGCCGGGCATGTACAGAAGACCAAAGTAAAGATGGAGGCTGTACAGTAAAGAAAAAAAAAGAGAGTGAACGGGTCTCGCCTTCGTCGCCGTTATCGACTTCGCTCGCATCGGGCGACTCATGACGCGCGCTGAATATATGCAGCGGCCAAAGGAGTACATTCTGAGCAATCCCTGCCGTACACACGAGCGCGTGCCTGTGCCGTGTGCGTCACACCGGCCTGCCAGCCCTCGATATACTGCGGCACATACCTTGGCCGACGGGCGAATGATTTACATTTGCTCACTCTTATCGACGGATTTGTCTCTTTCGTCGCTCAATGCTTATTCCTTTTTCTCCCACGTATTAGTCTTTAATGTTTTGTTTTTATTCTACCCGGCCACTCATTTTCCTCCTCTACTTCTCTAACATTCTACTACGTCATTCCTTCGGTTTTTATCCTTCGTCTGATTGCTCCTTTTTGCAATGGCAATTTCGCATATGACGCTTGCACGCCACTAGCTTGGGATGTTAAACGAATGTTTGCATACGTCTGTTTAGAGTGAAGTGTATAAACAGCATCATAAAAACGCTGAATGCACTAACCGAACCGTTCTCGTGCGTTAAATGCTTATTCTGCGCGTTCATCTTCCGTGCACTGTCTGTTTAGTTTGTAAATTGATCAAACAGAAAGGTATACAGCCCCCAGTACGACAACACCGAGACTCATTCGTAAAATAGTCCATAAAAAGCCAGGTGTCGCCGGAAACCACAAAAGAAGTTTCGAGTTTCCGGTAACATAGACTGATCGGTCGGCGTAAGCTATTTATTTACAAAACCTTTCCACAGAGTAAACACGCCTGCACGTAATTAAAAACACCTTTTCATATAGTGTCCGATGAATTTTGACACTCCTGTTTTAATGTAATTTTATGAAGCTAGCGCACTTTACTACAAGTACAGTAGGATGGCTTCGTAATAACCTTAGACAATAATCTTCTACGGCAGCTAGGGTAAACCTCGAATGTATGTTTATGTGGACGTTTTTTTTTTTGTAGACGTGGCCTTCTTATGGGTAAAGACTGCAATTAAATAAGTAACCGCTATTTGGAGGTCCATCGCGGGCACATCTATGAGACACTCATAAAGGGTCGCCCCGAGTCGATTACGCTAATACGTACGCATCAGATCACTCTGAATCGCTTCGTTTTATAGGCAATTTCGGCTTTTACGGACCATTTGATTGCGGGCATCAAGATCACCCCGGCTGCGCTTGCTCAGCTCGCTATAACAGCTCTTCACATTTATGTGCCACTCATTCTTTTTATCGGTCGGCGTGATTTCAGGTAACGAGAGCCAAATTTTGAGCAGAGGCAGACTATAAGTGGCTGTAGTTTAAGTTAGACGCCGAGAAAGGATTCCGGTCAAGGTTGCGAAGTTATACGGTGCAAGTTAGGAACGCATTACGACAGTTTACCTGCTAGCCAAAGCAATAGTCTATGCTGTGCGCGGAGTTCAGCCGCGTATAGCTTCCGAGAAAACTTGTTTGACTTTCTCCAGTTATCCTACCTTCGCATTTATAAATGCTCCTATAACTCCCATATATTTCTTTCTTAGTCTTGCTCATCGTATTGTCACGCGGTTGTGACACACGCAGCACTTGAGAGGAAGCACACAGGAGTCAGGGCGATGTCGGGCGAACTGTTTATTGGGCGAACTTGTGCCCAGCAAAAACAGGCCAAACACAACTTACAGCAACAGCGGCGTGAACAGTCGTCGGTCGACGGAAAAAAGACTGACAAGTGGCGCACTGCGTCGGCTTTTATACACGCGTCATATCGCGTTCTCATTTATCTCTGGAGCTCGAGAAGTTACTAAAATGTGCGCGTCAAGCATGCAAAGTTTCAAGAATGATCCACACGGTTCCAGAGTGGCATGCAAGATAAACGCGGCCTGCGTTGCGCTTAACAGAAAGTGATAACAATGCTCCCGCCAACAATCACACGAGCGCGCGTGTCACTGGAAAGTGATAGCGGCTTTCTTCGTAAACCAAAAGAACCGCACGTGTCACTACCCCCCCCTGAAAAAGCATCGTCCCGTCCCGATGCTAAAGACAGAACATAAGAGAGAGTACATGCAATAAATACATTAACAATGCGTCACAGCTAATCAGCGCGCGTAATAAGGTTTAAGTCGCACCACGTGTACGACTTCGGGTCGTGCACGGCGTCGTTGGGATGACGTTAAGCCATCGGGCACGACCTCATAGTCCAGTTCACCACGACGTCGGACTACCTTGTAGGGTCCAAAGTAGCGTCGCAAGAGCTTCTCAGACAATCCCGTCGTCGTATCGGCGTCCCAGACCCAGACAAGGTCGCCGGGTTGGTATTCGGTGTGGCGTCGTCGAAGGTTGTAGTGGCGCCTGTCGACCGTCTGTTGGCTCTTGATACGCAGCGGGCTAGCTGTCGAGCTTCTTCAGCGCGATCCAGGTAGCTGGCGACGTCGAGGTCTTCTTCGTCGGTGCCGACCGGTAGCATGGCGTCAAGCGTCGTTGTTGGGCTCCGTCCGTAGACGAGATTGTATGGAGCAAACTGCGTCGTTTCCTGCACGGCCGTGTTGTACGCGAAGGTTACATACGGGAGTATGGCGTCCCACCGTGTGTTCGACGTCCACGTACATGGCCAGCATGTCGGCGATGGTCTTATTTAGACGCTCGGTGAGGCCATTCGTCTGTGGGTTGTACGCGGTGGTTCGGGCGGTGGCTTGTCTGACTGTACCTCAAGATCGCCTCGTTAGGTCAGCCGTAAAGGCCGTACCTCTGTCGGTGATGAGGACCTCGGGGGCTCCGTGGCGGAGGACGATGTTCTCCATGAAGAACTTGGCGCTCGGCGGCAGTGCCCTTGGGCAAGGCCCTTGTTTCGGCATAGCGGGTGAGGTAGTCAGTCGCTACGATAATCCATTTGTTGCCAGAAGTTGACGTCGGGAACGGCCCCAGTAAGTCCATGCCGATTTGTTGGAATGGCCGTCGAGGTGGTTCGATGGGTTGCAGAAGTCCGGCTGGCCTAGTTGTCGGCGTCTTGCGTCGCTGATAGTCTGCATGTCTTTACGTAGTGGGCGACGTCGGCAGTGAGGCGAGGCCAATAGTACTTCTCTTGTATTCGTGACAGTGTGCGGGAAACACCAAGATGTCCGGCTGTCGGGTCGTCGTGTAATGCTTCCAGAACCTCTGGACGTAACGCTGAAGGCACCACGAGGAGGTGGTCGGCGCGGAGCGGCGAGAAGTTCTTCTTCAGGAGGACGTTGTTCCGCAGGAAAAACGAAGCCAGTCCTCGGCGGAATACTTTCGGCACGTCGGCGGTCTTGCCTTGCAGGTAGTCCATGAGAATCTTGAGCTCTGGGTCAGCTCGTTGGCGTTTCGCGAAGTCGTCGGTACTTATGGTCCCAGGAAAGAGTCGTCGTCCCGGTCATCCTGGGGCGGCGGATCGACAGGGGCGCGAGACAAGCAGTCGGCGTCGGAGTGCTTTCGTCCGCTCTTGTAGACGACGGTGATGTCAAATTCTTGTAGTCTGAGACTCCACCGTGCGAGGCGCCCTGATGGATCCTTCAAGTTAGTAGCAACACAAGGCGTGGTGGTCACTCACGACTTTGAAAGGCCTGCCGTACAGGTAGGGGCGGAACTTGATGTAGCCCAGATGATGGCAAGGCATTCCTTTTCTGTCGTGGAATAATTGGCTTCTGCCTTCGAAAGTGACCGGCTAGCGTAACTGATGAACCTTTCAAGTCCGTCGGTCCTCTGCACGAGCACGGCGCCGAGCCCTGTGCTGCTTGCGTCCGTGTGAATTCGGTGTTGTTGTTCTTCGTCGAAGTGCGCCAGTTTTGGCGGCGTTTGCAGGCGTCGCTTTAATTCTTGAAATGCCTCGACTTGCAGCGTTTCCCATTTGAAGTCGACGTCAGCCTTCGTGAGGTACGTCAGTGGCTCGGCGATCCGCGAAAAGTTCTTCACGAAGCGCGCTGTAATAAGCGCAGAGGCCAAGAAATCGGCGTACTGCTTTCTTGTCGGTGGGTGCAGGAAAGTCGGCGATCGCAGCTGTTTTCTGTGGATCAGGGAGCACTCCCGACTTGCTGATAACGTGGCCAAGGAACAATAGCTCCTCGTAGGCGAAGCGGCACTTTTCTGGCTTCAGGGTAAGTCCCGAGGCTTTGATTACCCGAAGAACAGCTTCAAGGTGCCGGAGGTGCTCGTCGAAGTTGGAAGAAAATACGACTACGTCGTCTAAGTAGACGAGGCAAGTCTGTCACTTCAAGCCTGCGAGTAGTACTGTGTCCATAACCCGTTGGAACGTCGCGGGCGCCGAGCAAAGACCAAAGGGCATGACCTTAAACTCGAACAGGCCGTCTGGTGTTATGAAGGCAGTTCTCTCGGTCTCTCTCGTCTACTTCGATTGCCAGTAGCCGGTTTTGAGGTCCATCGACGAAAAATACTTGGCGTTGTAGAGTCTGTCCAGAGCATCGTCTATCCGTGGGAGGGGATACACGTCTTTCTTCGTGATCTTGTTCAGGCGACGATAATCGACGCAAAAACGTAGGGTTCCGTCCTTTTTCACTAAACACCACGGGTGATGCCCACGGGCTCGTAGAGCTGAATGATGTCGTCACGCAGCATTTCGTCGACTTGTTGCTTGATGGCCTCGCGTTCCCGTGCAGAAACTCGGTAGGGGCTCTGACGGAGCGGACGGGCATATTCGTCGGTTATGATGCGATGTTTCGCGAGAGGGGTCTGACGAAGCCTCGATGACGACGAGAAGCAGTCCTTGTATTGGTGGAGTAAGGCTTTGAGCTCCTTTTGTTGCTGCCTGGAAAGGCCTTGATTGACGTCGAAGGCGGGCGCGGACACTGCTGTCAACGTTGCGGCTCCCTGAGAATCGGTGAGGGCGAAGGCATTGCTCGCTTCCACAAATTCGCTTAGATGTGCTACCGTCGTGCGCCTATTCAAGTGCCTATATTCGTTGCTGAAGTTCGTCACCATTACCTTGGCTTCGCCGTTATATGAAGCTTGGCTATGCCTCTTGCGACGCACATCTGACGGTCTAGGAGCAGGTGCTGGTCGCCTTCGATGACACCTTGTAAGTTGGTAGACGCTTTGGTGCCGACGGAAATGATGACGCTCGACAGTGGCGGGATGGTTACCTGCTCTTCTGTCACATTCAAGGCATTGTGAGCGACATTGCAGTCTGACGCCGTTGCATTATCCGTGGACAGCGTGATTGACCTGGATCTTAGGTCGATGACTGCGCCTTGCTGGTCCAGGAAATCCATGCCTAAAATGACGTCTCGCGAGCATTGCTGCAGGACCACAAAACTCACAGAATACGTCTGGCTGTGAATCGTGACTCTTGCCGTGCAGGTTCCAGTCGGTGTTATAAGGTGGCCCCCTGCTGTTCGGATATCCGGTCCTTCCCATGCAGTCTTTACCTTCTTGAGCTTAGCGGCGAAGAGACCACTGATGACAGAGTAGTCGGCGCCGGTATCGACTAGGGCGGTGACGCTGTGGCCGTCGATGATCACGTCGAGGTCGGTGGTTCGTCGTCTGGCGTTCCGGTTAGGTCGGGGCGTCGGATCACTGCTGCGTCGGCTTGGTCCGGCGCTGCTATGTCGCGTCGGCGGCGAGGCTTTGTCGTGAAGACTCTGCTCAGGCGGCGTACTGCGACTACGTCGGGAAAGTTCGTGCGTCGTGGTCGTCGTCATCGGCAGCGGCGGCGGCGGCGGAGGAGGATCTTCGGCATTGCGTCGTGCAGCAACCGCACCTCCATCGGTTGCTGCCTTTAGTTTCCCGGGTAGGGGCTTGGGGATCGGCCCCGGTTAGGGCTGGTGTACTGGCGGCGATCCGGGGAGACGTAGCGGCCAGGCGAAGGTGAACGGGATGGTCGTCGTCGTTGCCACTGCGATCCGGCGATGTAGTCGGCGATGTCGCGAGGTCGCTCACCTGGGCGCGGACGCGGCGCGTTCACGTCGAAGCCACGCAGTCCCATCTCACGGTACTGGCAGTAGCGGTAGGTGTGCCCGGCTTCGCCGCAGTGGTAGCATAGTGGGCGGTGGTTCGGGGTGCGCCAAACGTCAGTTTTCCTCGGCGAGCGCTGGATTACTGGCGAGCGGGAAGGCGTCGGGGGTGGCGGCGGTGGTTGGCGACGAAACTGCGGAGACGTTGGGTCCTGGCGTTGGCGACGAGCGGCGACAGGTGCAGTAGCGGCGTAGGTCATCGCCTCCGGTTGGGGCTGTGGCCGTTCAGGAACGCTCAGTGAGCGCTGTAGTTCCTCGCGGACTACGTCTTCGAGAGAGGCGACTTGGGGCTGAGACGATGGCAACATGCGGCGCAGTTCTTCACGAACAATAGCGCGTATGGTCTCGCGCAGGTCGTCGGGGCAGAGTCCTAGGACTTCTGCGACGTCTGGCGACATGCGCCGATCGTATTGGCGGGTCCGCATTTCAAGAGTCTTCTCGATGGCGGTAGCCTCAGAGAGGAACTCTTGTACCGTCTTTGGCGGGTTTCTAATCAGTCCGGCGAAGAGCTCCTGCTTCACTCCTCGCATAAGCAGGCGAACCTTCTTGTCCTCAGACATGTCGCCGTCGGCGTGGCGGAAAAGTCGCGTCATCTCCTCCGTGAAGATCGTTACGTTTTCGTTGGGGAGCTGCACCCGAGTTTCAAGCAGTGATGCGGCTCTTTCCTTCCGCACGACGCTTGCAAAGGTGCGCAGGAAAGCAACGCGGAAGTCGTCCCAGGTTCGAAGCGTTGACTCGCGGTTCTCTAACCAAGTCCTTGCGGCGTCTTTCAGGTAAAAATACACATGACGCAGCTTGTCGTCCGGGTCCCACTTATTGAGGGCTGCGACGCGGTCGTAAATGTCAAGCCAGCTTTCCGGGTCTTCGTAGGTCGATCCGCGGAAGGTAGGCGGCTCTCTGGGCTGGTTGACGACCACGGTTGCCGAAGACCTTGCTTCCGTCATCGTGGATGCCGGCTTCGTAGCAGCCTTTGTTTTCTTGTCCTTGTCGGGAAGCGGCAGGTATTCGGGCGGTAGTCCTTGTTGTCTTCGGCTCACTCGAACGACCGGGTCGGCGTCGTCCTCTTGGCGGCTTGGGCTTGGCTCACGGCTGGACGGGGGCGTACGGTACATGGACCGAGAAGCACCTCCACCAGATGTCACGCGGTTGTGACACACGTAGCACTTGAGAGGAAGCACACAGGAGTCAGTGCGATGTCGGGCGAACTGTTTATTGGGTGAACTTGTGCCCAGCAAAACAAGGCCAAACACAACTTACAGCAACAGCGGCGTGAACAGTCGTCGGTCGACGGAAAAAAGACTGACAAGTGGCGCACTGCGCCGGCTTTTATACACGCGTCATTTCGCGTTCTCGATTTATCTCTGGAGCTCGAGAAGTTACTAAAATGTGCGCGTCAAGCATGCAAAGTTTCAAGAATGATCCACACGGTTCCAGAGTGGCATGCAAGATAAACGCGGCCTGCGTTACGCTTAACAGAAAGTGATAACAATGCTCCCCGCAAACAATCACAACGAGCGCGCGTGTCACTGGAAAGTGATAGCGGCTTTCTTCGTAAACCAAAAGAACCGCACGTGTCAGTATGCGAATGGTGTGTTAGAAACATTCAATGAACAGAAGGTGTGTTGAAGAGAGATGGGGAGAGGGGAAGAAGTGTTATCTCCTTCAGCAACTTCGTTGGAGGTTTGTTTTTGTGCCAGCAGCACCAAACCGCCAAGACTGCTCGTACAAGGCAGCGAAAAGGAAAAGGGCAAGTTTAGTTGTATTTCTGCGGCGACGTTTGGCGAGGTCGATGTCACAGTTTTGTCGGTGTATATGCTCAGTGAACGATACTTATAGCTGCTTTTGGACATCTTTCGTCGTTGTGTGTGGAGTCAGAGGCAGTGGTACATTACACGTGATCCGTGTTCTCTCTGTACTTTTTTCCAACTACTCTTTCCGCAGTAATGTTCAGGGTAACGAAGTTCAGGGTACACGACTTGCTGCTCTCTCTTACCGTAGTCGTAGATGTCGCGTGACTTAGTGCTCTACCTCTTCACAATCTATGCGGCGCGTAAACTATCACGAAAGCGACTGGCGACTTTCCTAGAGTTTTTCCTGCATGAACAGACATGTCCCGGGGACTCAACTGCTCCCCTGCTCGTTCTCAGTTTTTTATAGCGAAGCTGCACACGCGTAAGTTGAGGCGTGTTGCGTCCGTATATAGGGAAAACGCTTTCAGAGCAACAATTTTAGGTGTCCCTCGTTCCTCGCCCACTCTCCCATTCGCCACCACCGGTGCCCCTTTCAGAAGCGTTGCGATACGCGCCGGGGTAAGCCATGCCCCCACGACAGGTATGCAGAAAATAAAGCCCCTTTTTTATCTTCTTTCCCAAATCGCGTCCCCAATCACATCCCAAATCAAATCCCACCAATCGCTGAGCACCTTTTGTCTCGTGACGTCGACATCGCGCTGGCGCTGTTGTCGTCAGCGCGATTATCAGGCGCTGTTATCGGCGCAGTTGCCCTTAAAGCTCGCTAGGGGGGAAGACACGTTTTGTTGGTCCGACGGAAGAACAGCTCACGCAAGCGTAAATGCACGTTTAAGTGACGCGAAGCCTTTGCCGCAGAACTTGCAGCCCTTGTCTTCGCTGGCTTCCATTTTCACAGTTCAAGTTCCTTCCCGAGTTAATTTTGCTCCACATTCCCCACCACTGTTCCTTGAGGGGATAGTACATAACAGCTGCATATTACCGGTATTTACCTATGGAGCAGAAGCTTGGAGGCTTTAAAAGAGAGTTCATCTTAAATTGAGGACGACGCAGCAAGCGATTCGAAGAAAAATAATAAGTGTAACCTCAGAGACGGGAGAGAGCAAACGGGGGTTAACAAAACGAACCGAAGTTAAGGATATCATAGTCGAAATTAAAAAAAAATCAAGGAATGAACAGGGGCTGGAAACGTGGTGCGTAGGCAGGATAACCGCTGGTCATTAGGAGAACTGACTATATTCCCAGAGAAGGCAAGCTCGCGAGTGGGAGACAGAAAGTGAGGTGGGCAGATGAGAACAAGAAGTTTACAGGTTTACATAACATGGCCGCAGCGAGCACAGGACCGGGTTGATTGTCGGAACATGCATGGGAGAAGCCTTGCAACTGCAGTGGGCGTAATTATGATGATATTGATGATGATGTTGATGATGATGTTGTTGTTGATGATGATGATGATGATGATGATACTTCACCTCCAAGTTTCGGCTTCGCTCTACTCCTGTAGGATTCCCACAACGAGTTGTATTCCCCCCGGTTCTTCGCACGACGTTATATCTGCATTACGAATTCCCGCGATATGGCTGTCGCCGGGGTGTTTTGTAATTGAGAGCTGCTGCTTCGAAGAGGTGATGGTGGAATGGGAGTAAGGAAAAATAAAACGTGACGATACGGCTGGCATTGTAATGCGCATATTTAATTAGGTTGCCGCGAGACCGCGCTTTGCGTTCGCCTCTGCCATGCGTGTGAGAACGAGCAGCTGCCGAGCCCATCGATAAAACTGGCGCACGGAGAGCCGCTCGTCTTGTATCGCGCCGCTAGATTAGCGCCGCGAGGCTTAAAAATTAAAAGCGCGCCCACTAGATGTTTGATAACGTTAGGAGCCCCACGCTGACGTGGTTGGGCGGAGAGAGTGGGAGAAAGAGGAAGAAGCCATTTTGAAGCTTGCACGTTTCATCGAGGTGTAGGCATGTAGGCGCTGCTGCAACGCACGTTTTTTCAAGGTCGTGGATAAAAAAAAAAGAAATACGTTCGGGAAATCAGAGTGCAGCACGTAGCTCTGGAAGTAGACCGCCACGAAGTTAGCGGTGGTTAGACGCATGGCGCCTTTACTTTAACTGGTCGCCGCTGTCCTATAGCGTAATTAAGTGCATTTGTCTCTTACTTGGCCAGAATATTACAGAAGAAAAATATTATGGATAGACGTCTAGGCTAAAAGCTGCTAAAGAGACAGTTTACGCCGCAAAATGTGACACGATACAAAGGTTTTCAAAAAGAGTCACGTATATTCCCATTTACGTAAAAAAATTGCCCGCAGCTTCCCTCGGGGGAACACTGAGGAGGATGCGGAGCATATAATTGGTTAACGGGGTGTTAAAGTGCGACTTACTTGGGTCGATGGCTAAATTGGTTAACGTGGTTGTGAAATGGGGTGTTAAATTGCGACTTACTTGGGTCCATGGCTAAATTGGTTAACGTGGTTGTAGGAGGGGGTGTTAAATGAGTGAACACGTACACACGTATGCGAAAGGGCGGCGCTGGTCGAAGGGACGTCGATCATTGTGTTTGTGTATTCGTTGGAATTCATTTCACCGCGACCTTGGACGTCGACGCGCCGTACAAACCAACCGACGAGCGGCAACTGAGCGAGCGAGCGCCGACCTTGAGTATATATACAGCGCGACGGCGCATGCACTGTCAGCTGTCGAATGTTCGAGAAGGGGGAGAAGCGCAACGGCGCATGCGCGCGCGTCAGCTGCCGATGTTTTCGAAGCGCGACGGCGCATGCGCGCGCGTCAGCTGCCGATGTTCTCGAAGCGTGACGGCGCATGCGCGCTACATTATACAGCTAGCGAATGTTCGTGAAGAGGAGAAGCGCACGCGGTGTGTAGAGGAGGAATGGTGCACAGATGGTGGAGGAGTGAAGCGCGCGCGGTGTGTAGAGGAGGAAGGGATGCACAGATGGTGGAAGAAGGAGGAGGAAGCTTGCGGACGGCGCCGCACTACAAGCCTCGAGTATTAGATGCTCCGCATCTAAAAATATACAAGTCATTGCATTCCCAGGGAGTTACACAGAAGCTCTGGTTTGGCAGCTGTCGTTTCATTTAGCGCTGGCGGATCACCAACGATACATTAACGTTCGGGGAAATCGATACGACAGCGACGATTATCTGGCCCTACGAAACCACACGCAAACGGGAAGGCGCTCACATTAATCGCTATAGAGACCAGCCTCCGTCACATCCCCACTTTCTACATCGCGCAATTTGTCCCCGCTGTAGTTTCCTCGAAAAAAAAATTGTACGCGCAATTAAATAATCGATAAACAGATCAACGGAATTTCCTCAATGCGTCACACACAACGCTCGATCGAGCATATGCTACACACACACACGCTCGTGCACCTCTTGTATAATCCCCGTCCGAAGCGATTCCAGGGAGCGCCAGCGGCGGCGCG
>WOVY01015526.1:0-18776 GCA_013436015.1 Rhipicephalus annulatus | reverse complement strand
ACTAGCATTGGGGGTGAATACGCGTGAGAGGTTAATTAAATTTCATGCAGCTTCATGGTTCTCGTTATTTCGTCAGCCTCAATACTGCCTGCGAATTCCTTCAACATAAAGGATGAATCAGCGCTGTGGTACCGACTTCTTCTGTCGATAGCTCAGTTGGTAGACCGGTGGAATGTAGAGGTTTCAACTGTGACATCCATAGGTCGCTGGTTCGAATCCGGCTCAACGGAGCAAGCTTTTTGTTTTTTCTTCATATTTTAATTAGTGATTTATTGCCACATGTGCAGCACCATAACGTACAAAGTGAATAAAACATGTCATTACGCGACACAAAGTGTGCTGGCACCCAAATTTTATATGCGAGAACGATTGGGAAGGCTGCAGAAAAGTCGCCATTTTGCTAGCATTGGGGGGGTAAATACGCGTGAGTGGGTAAGTAAATGTCGTGCAGCTTCATGATTCTCGTTATTTCGTCAGCCTCTATACAGCCTGCGATTCCTTCGGTATAAAAGATGAATCAGCACCGTAGTACCGCCATCTTCCGTCGAGAAGCTCAGTTGGTAGAGCGGTGGACTGTAGAGGTTACAGCTGCGGACCTCCATAGGTCACTGGTTCGAATCCGGCTCGACGTAGCAAGCTTTTTGTTGTATTGTTTATGTATTATTTAGTGATTTATTGTCACAAGTGCAGCACCATAATGTATGAAGTGAATTAGAACATGTCATACGCGTCACAAAGTGTGGCTGGCACCCAAAGTTTATATGCGAGACGATTGGGAAGGTTGTAGAAACGTCGCCATTTTACTAGCATCGGGGGTAAATACGCGTGAGAAGGTAATTAATGTCATGCAGCTTCATGGTTCTCGTTATTTTGTCAGCCTCAATACTGCCTGCGATCCCTTCGGCGCAAAGGATGAGTCAGCGCCTTGGTAACCGCCATCTTCCGTCGATAGCTCAGTTGGTAGAGCGGTGGACTGTAGAGGTTCCAACTGCGGACATCCATAGGTCGCTGGTTTGAATCCGGCTCGACGTAGCAAAGCTTTTTTTATACTTTATGTTTTAATTAGTGATTTATTGCCACATGTGCACCACCATATTATACAAAGTGAATTAGAACATGTCATTACGCGACGCAAAGTGCGCTGGCACCCAAAGTTTATATGCGAGACGATTGGGAAGGTTGCAGAACACGTCGCCATTTTACTTGCATTGGTGGTAAATACGCGTGAGTAGGTAACAAAATGTCATGCAGCTTCATGGTTCTCGTTATTTCGTCAGCCTCTATACTGCCTGCGATTCCATCGGCATAAAGAATGAATCAGCGCCGTAGTGTCGCCATCTGCCGTCGATATCTCAGTTGGTAGAGCGGTGGACTGTATAGGTTTTAACTGCGTACATCCATAGCTCGCTGGTTCAAATCCGGCTCGACGAAGCAAGCTTTTTTTTGTTATTCTTTATGTTTTAATTAGTGATTATTTGCCACATGTGCAGCACCATAATGTATAAAGTGAATTAGAACATGTCATACGCGTCACAAAGTGTGCTGGCACCCAACGTTTATATGCGAGACGATTGGGAAAGTTGCAGAAACGTCGCCATTTTACTAGCATTGGGGGTAAATACGCGTGAATGGGTAAGTAAATGTCATGCAGCTTCATGGTTCTCGTTATTTCGTCAGCCTCTATACAGCTTGCGATTCCTTCGGCATAAAGGATGAATCAGCGCCTTGGTACCAGCCATCTTCCGTCGATAGCTCGGTTGGTAGAGCGGTGGACTGTAGGAGGTTCCAACTGCGGACATCCATAGGTCGCTGGTTCGAATCCGGCTCGACGGAGCAAGCTTTTTTTATTCTTTATGTTTTAATTAGTGATTTATTGCCACATGTGCAGCACCATAATGTACCAAGTGAATTAGAACATGTCATACGCGTCACAAAGTGTGCTGGCACCCAAAGTTTATATGCGAGACGATTGGGAAGGTTGTAGAAACGTCGCCATTTTACTAGCATTGGGGGTGAATACGCGTGAGAGGTTAATTAAATTTCATGCAGCTTCATGGTTCTCGTTATTTCGTCAGCCTCAATACTGCCTTGCGATTCCTTCAACATAAAGGATGAATCAGCGCTGTGGTACCGACTTCTTCTGTCGATAGCTCAGTTGGTAGACCGGTGGAATGTAGAGGTTTCAACTGTGGACATCCATAGGTCGCTGGTTCGAATCCGGCTCAACGGAGCAAGCTTTTTGTTTTTTCTTCATGTTTTAATTAGTGATTTATTGCCACATGTGCAGCACCATAACGTACAAAGTGAATAAAACATGTCATACGCGACACAAAGTGTGCTGGCACCCAAATTTTATATGCGAGACGATTGGGAAGGCTGCAGAAAAGTCGCCATTTTTGCTAGCATTGGGGGTAAATACGCGTGAGTGGGTAAGTAAATGTCGTGCAGCTTCAATGGTTCTCGTTATTTTCAGCCTCTATACAGCCTGCGATTCCTTCGGTATAAGGGATGAATCAGCATCGTTTTACCACCATCTTCCGTCGATAGGTCAGTTGGTAGAGCGGTGGACTTTAGAGGTTACTACTGCGGGCATCCATAGGTCGCTGGTTTCGAATCCGGCTCGACGGAGCAAACTTTTTTTGTTTATTCTTTGTTTTAATCAGTGATTTATTGCCACATGTGCAGCACTATAATGTACAAAGTGAATTAGAACATGTCATACGCGACACGAAGTGTGCTGGCACCCAAAGTTTTTCTATGCGAGACGATTGGGAAGGTTGCAGAAACGTCGCCATTTTACCAGCATCGGGGGTAAATACGCGTGAGAGGGTAAGTAAATGTCATGCAGCTTCATGGTTCTCGTTATTTTGTCAGCCTCTATACAGCCTGCGATTCCTTCGGTATAAAGGATGAATCAGCACCGTAGTACCGCCATCTTCCGTCGATAGCTCAGTTGGTAGAGCGGTGGACTGTAGAGGTTACAACTGCGGACATCCATAGGTCGCTGGTTCGAATCCGGCTCGACGGAGCAAGCTTTTTGTTGTATTGTTTATGTTTTATTTAGTGATTTATTGCCACAAGTGCAGCACCATAATGTATGAAGTGAATTAGAACATGTCATACGCGTCACAAAGTGTGCTGGCACCCAAAGTTTATATGCGAGACGATTGGGAAGGTTGTAGAAACATCGCCATTTTACTAGCATCGGGGGTAAATACGCGTGAAAAGGTAATTAAATGTCATGCAGCTTCATGGTTCTCGTTATCTTGTCAGCCTCAATACTGCCTGGGATGCCTTCGGCATAAAGGATGAATCAGCGCCTTGGTACCGCCATCATCCGTCAATAGCTCATTCTTCTTCCGGCAGCGCAAGCGAACGGTTGCAGAATCATGCGCTCCGACGGAGCGGCGATAACGGCCCGGGCCGGCCGTGGAAACAGGATCGATGGCAAAGACGATAAGGACTACGAGATCGTGCTGCCTACGTTGCCCACCGGCCGTGTTGTACTCAACACGTTGTTTTTGCACGGTGACGTGCGTGAAAGGCCCTACAGTTTCGAAGATTTCCGGGACGCCCTCGCACCAGTTGGTGTGCTTCCTGACGTCGTGGCGTTCGGCGCATACCAAATTAACCACGTGTGGGCGGTGACCTTGAACACCAGTGAAGCCACCAAGAAACTGGCTGCGCTTAAGGAACTGAAAGTGAAAGGCCGCCGGTGTATCATCTTGGATCCAGATCACCAGCAAGTGAAGCTTCGCCTCCACTGGATGCTTCACGGCGTCCTGGACGAAGATATTCTCACGGCTTTTGCGGCCTTTGGCAACGTCACCGAGGTGACTCGGCAGCATTGGCGGTTCCAAGGTATGAAGGAAAAGGGCTCAACCACAAGAACCGTCCTGCTGAAGTTGAAGCCCGGATACAAAGTGCACGACCTTCCCCACCAAGTCCGAGTTGCAGGGGAGTTAGCCCTCGTTGTGGTGCCCGGACGAGCCATGCAGTGCCTACGATGTCATGGCACGGGACACGTCCGCCGAGACTGCATGGTGCCCCGGTGCTCCAAGTGCCGCGGTTATGGGCATGCGGACGCGGACTGCGTACGCACCTACGCGTCGGCGACAGGACAGACGAAGGCGGACGACCGGGAGGAAATGATGGATGTCGCCGAGACAGGGGAGGCGGCTAGGGGCAACCGACGAGGCGACAAAGCAGGCCGGACCTCGAGACTCGTTGGCGCCTTTCTGCAGTGAAGCCCTGAAAAGGAGCACCCCGGCGGACCAAGAAGCGCAAGGCAACTCGGCAGGGCCTTTCAACCAGCCAGTGGCACAGGCTCTGCCTGCGGCTTTGAGAGTCGAAACCGGCAAGGCTGACACACACCAACCCTCCCAGAAGCGGCGGGCGACACATCCATGTCATCCGTTGTGACGGCGAAAGCCCCCGAAAACTCACCAGCACCCAAAGTCGGTGAGCACAAGGATGCCAACGAGCTACCCCTGGAGAAGAGTGGCGTTCAAACACCGACCAACGTCGCCACAGCTCCCAAACGCCCCCACCCCCCAGCCAGCAATGACAGTGCTGAAACGGCCACGCCTGGGCTCGAGGAACCACCAGCAAAGACTTTGCAAGGACGGTGACGGTCTATTCGACCGCGTCCCAACTTTCCGGCTGATAAGCGCGGCGGCGATGTCGAGCCACTCGGGCAGTCAACAGCTTCGCCGGACGGCACTGCCGGCGATGGTACGGTCTAGCCATAGGCTAGACGCGAAGGGTGAGCACAATGCTGCCGGTTTCTTTTCTTATCTTCAAAATGGCGCCTGCTTTTCCGTTGAATGTCGCCACTCTTAACGTCAGAGGACTGGCAGGCAAACGAAAACAAAGACAGCTTTACCGTCTCGTAACGGAGCGCGACATTGACGTGTTAGCGGTACAAGAAACGAAAGTTGATGGCGATGCAGAGACGGGCAGCATGGTGCAACTGTTTGCGTCAAGGTTTTTTGTTGTAGTTAGCCACGCGGTGGGCACATCGGCTGGCTGTGTACTTTTTGTTAAAAAGTTGCCGGGCTTGAAGTGCACGCCCATTTTTCCTGTAAAGCGGGTCGATGTGCTGTTATTGACTTTGCTCTGAATAACACCGAGTGGCGGGTCGTGTGCGTCTACGCGCCCAACAGGGTTGAAGGAAGGGCACAGTTTTTTCTCGGCCTTGAGCAACACCTCTGTGTGGGAAAGAAATTACTGATGCTGGGCGATTTTAATTGCGTCCTGAGCGCACACGACAAAACAAGCACTCGGGGTTACAGAGATAAGATTACCGACATTTTGACTAGTATTATCGCAAAATGGGACGTCGAGGATGTAGCGGATTGTATTACAGGCACAAGTGCGGTCACGTATGTACACGCGTTTTGAAGGCTCTAGCCACGCAAGAGTTGACCGAATTTACGTTTCCGTCGACATCCTACCATAATGCGCTAGTTATGGTGTCATCCCTGTGTCTTTTTCCGGTCACTGCTTAGTCCTCTGCTCTATTGGTATTATGAAGCGAAATAAGCCATTCTCATGGGAACTGTGGAAATTTAACGATAATCTACTGCATGACAAAATTTATAATCCGGAAGTGAAAGAAGAAATTAGTAAAATCAATCCCTGCGAATAGATGCACCTTTGGCAACAGTGGGAACTTTGCAAAGAAAGGCTTAAACTTAAAGCAATAAATAGGACCACGAGCATTCGGTACGAGGCAAAAAACAAGGAGACTGAGTTGAGGGTGTTACTCGACAAGTTACTCATGCATGAGTGCCGAGCCCCGAGAAAGTGGAGCGAAGATATCAGAAAAGTAAAAAGAAAGTTAGAGCAGCTGGATGAAGAGCGTTATCGGGGCGCGCTGGTGAGGGCAAGGGCGGAGGACACTGCAGCAGGCGAAATGCCGTCGAAATGCGCTCTAGGCTTGGAAAAAGCCCGCACGGAAAGAAACTGCGTGCGCGAGATAGAGCGGGGCGGCACCGTACTAACTGATACCGAAGGCATCACAAGAGCTTTCACGGACCATTATCGCGAGTTGTTCGCATTGCACGACGCAAATTCAGTGAGATTTCAGACTGAATTTCTGCCGTTGTTACCCCGTCTGGATGACGAAAGAAAAGAGAGCTTGGAGCGTGCAATAACCGTGAGCGAAGTAGAAGCTGCCATAGACAAGTTAAACCCAGGAAAGTCACCCGGTCCGGACGGTTTCACAGCTGCCTTTTAAAAAGAGTTTAAGCACGAAATTAGCCCTATTTTGACAGGAATATTTAACGAAGCCTACAAATTAAATTCCTTGCCGCCTTCATACAGGACGTCCCATACGGTTCTGATACCGAAAACAGAGGATTCACGTAAACTGAAAGCTGTCTCAGCGTATTGTCCTATAGCCTTAACAAACGTAGACTATAAAATCTACATGAAGGTATTGGCTCGTAGATTACAGGCAGTGATAAAGGACATCGTGGGGCCGCACCAAACGTGCGGCATCGAAGGGCGCTCCATCGTCTTAAATATTCACAAAGCTCGCAGCGTTCTAGATTTCTGTGATTATTCCGATGAAAAAGTCGCCATGTTACAGATTGATCTAGAAAAAGCCTTTGATTGTGTTGATCACCAAATTTTGTTTTCTGTGTTAAACCATGTTAACGTCGGTTCTGTTATTTGTGAGGGAGTGGCACTGGCGTACAGGGACTGCACGACGAGGTTGATTGTGAATAAGAATCTGGGGGCCCCCATTAACGTGCAGTGCTCGGTTTGTCAGGGTTGCCCCCTTGGCCCTTTGTTATTTTGTGTATACATAGAAACACTGTGCTTGAAAATAATCAACGACAAAGAAATTCACGGTTTTGAGTTGCAGGCAGCTGAAGTCAAGCTGCTTGCGTATGCAGATGATGTCGCTATTTTCTCAAGGGATCAAGACAGTATTAAACGAGCTGTTGGTACTGTGCGTGCTTTCAGTCAAGCTACTGGGAGCGGTGTTAACTGGTCAAAATGTTTGGGGCTCTGGCATGGATCGTGGCCAACGAAGCCAGACCACTTCGCTAACGTGCCCTGGGCAACGATCCCAGGCAAGTACTTAGGCGTACCGCTCGGCGCATATCGCGACAGCGACCAGTTTTGGAAAGGCCAAATTAAGGACACACAGGAAAAAGGGGAGAAGTGCAAAGGAGGCGCGTTGTCAATTTTTGCCAGAGCCACCGTTTGCAACCTATTTTTTATAAGCAAGCTCTGGTACGTCATGCAGGTACTACACTGTTCAAAGACGAATGTGCAAAAGTTCCACAGAATATTTGCGGTATTTGTGTGGGTCTCAGGATAGGAACGCTGCAGCCGTACTAACTTGTTTCGAAGAGTGAAAGATGGAGGACTTAGGTTAGGTCACCTATTTCTACGGCAGCTAGTTAATCGGTTTTTGTTTTTTCGAGACATTACCGATCCTTTCCTGCGTACCCTATGTCAATTGCGACTAGGTAGACATCTTCCGGAATATGTTGTAACCACAGAAGAGAGTGTAGGAGGGATACGGGCTATTACAAGGAAATAGTGTCTAGTATGAGATTTTTAAGTGTACGGTTTTCAAGAGAATACATTGCGATTGTTAAACGAAAAGAACTGTATTTCGCTTTATGCGACATTGTCTTCCCTGTGCCATTGTACAGGTCATTGTACGGCAAAGGCCCAGGCACAAACGTTTTGAAGAGAGTGAAGAAAATGTATGTACAGCCTGGAGCAAAAACTTTTTCTTTAGGTTGCATACTGGCACTTTGCCTGTGAAAAAATTTTGGAAGGAAAAGGATGCTATTTGCCCTGGGGCACGCATTGCCTAATTTTTAAGCTCCCAGAAACCATAGATCATGTGTTTTTACATTTCAGGGAAGGAGTTTATTTTTGGGATGTGCTGCAAATGGCTCTTAAGAAAGAATTCCCGTTGAACCCACACGGGATTCGGTTCTTGAGTGTACAGGATGAAGATGGGCTGCCATTCGACGCAATTATGCTCATGGGCCTCCACTCGTTGTGGCGTTCAAGAATGGCAGGCTATCATTTTGATAAAGATGCGCGGCCTGCTCGAGCCTACTTCAGAGAGAGCGTCCACTGGTTTGTTGAGATTCACAGAGCGGTACCGGAACCACCCGACTGGCTCTCAAGAGTAGAGCCACTGGTCACGTTACCAGAATTTTAATCCGACGATACCAGGATAACGCTGGTTGACAACAATGTCATCGTATGTACGTGGTTCACGGTGTGGTTTTACCATCAGTGTTGTTTGTGTTGTATGTAATGCACCAAAGACAGGTAATAAAGAAAAAAATTCCGTCAATAGCTCAGTTGGTACAGCGGTGGACTGTAGAGGTTTTAACTGCGTACATCCATAGGTCGCTGGTTCGAATCCGGCTCAACGGAGCAAGCTTTATGTGTTATTCTTTATGCTTTAATTAGTGATTAATTGCCACATGTGCAGCACCATAATGTATAAAGTGAATTAGAACATGTCATACGCGTCACAAAGTGTGCTGGCACCCAAAGTTTATATGTGAGACGATTGGGAAGGTTGCAGAAACGTCGCCATTTTACTAGCATTGGGGGTAAATACGCGTGAATGGGTAAGTAAATGTCATGCAGCTTCATGGTTCCCGTTATTTCGTCAGCCTCTATACAGCCTGCGATTCCTTCGGCATAAAGGATGAATCAGCGCCTTGGTACCGCCATCTTCCGTCGATAGCTCAGTTGGTAGAGCGGTGGACTGTAGAGGTTCCCACTGCGGACATCCATAGGTCGCTGGTTCGAATCCGGCTCGACGGAGCAAGCTTTTTTTATTCTTTATGTTTTAATTAGTGATTTATTGCCACATGTGCAGCACCATAATGTACCAAGTGAATTAGAACATGTCATACGCGTCACAAAGTGTGCTGGCACTCAAAGTTTATATGCGAGACGATTGGGAAGGTTGTAGAAACGTCGCCATTTTACTAGCATTGGGGGTAAATACGCGTGAGAGGTTAATTAAATTTCATGCAGCTTCATGGTTCTCGTTATTTCGTCAGCCTCAATACTGCCTGCGATTCCTTCAACATAAAGGATGAATCAGCGCTGTGGTACCGACTTCTTCTGTCGATAGCTCAGTTGGTAGACCGGTGGAATGTAGAGGTTTCAACTGTGGACATCCATAGGTCGCTGGTTTGAATCCGGCTCGACGGAGCAAGCTTTTTTTATACTTTATGTTTTAATTAGTGATTTATTGCCACATGTGCACCACCATATTATACAAAGTGAATTAGAACATGTCATACGCGACGCAAAGTGCGCTGGCACCCAAAGTTTATATGCGAGACGATTGGGAAGGTTGCAGAAACGTCGCCATTTTACTTGCATTGGTGGTAAATACGCGTGAGTAGGTAACAAAATGTCATGCAGCTTCATGGTTCTCGTTATTTCGTCAGCCTCTATACTGCCTGCGATTCCATCGGCATAAAGAATGAATCAGCGCCGTAGTGTCGCCATCTGCCGTCGATATCTCAGTTGGTAGAGCGGTGGACTGTATAGGTTTTAACTGCGTACATCCATAGCTCGCTGGTTCAAATCCGGCTCGACGAAGCAAGCTTTTTTTGTTATTCTTTATGTTTTAATTAGTGATTATTGCCACATGTGCAGCACCATAATGTATAAAGTGAATTAGAACATGTCATACGCGTCACAAAGTGTGCTGGCACCCAACGTTTATATGCGAGACGATTGGGAAGGTTGCAGAAACGTCGCCATTTTACTAGCATTGGGGGTAAATACGCGTGAATGGGTAAGTAAATGTCATGCAGCTTCATGGTTCTCGTTATTTCGTCAGCCTCTATACAGCCTGCGATTCCTTCGGCATAAAGGATGAATCAGCGCCTTGGTACCGCCATCTTCCGTCGATAGCTCAGTTGGTAGAGCGGTGGACTGTAGAGGTTCCAACTGCGGACATCCATAGGTCGCTGGTTCGAATCCGGCTCGACGGAGCAAGCTTTTTTTATTCTTTATGTTTTAATTAGTGATTTATTGCCACATGTGCAGCACCATAATGTACCAAGTGAATTAGAACATGTCATACGCGTCACAAAGTGTGCTGGCACCCAAAGTTTATATGCGAGACGATTGGGAAGGTTGTAGAAACGTCGCCATTTTACTAGCATTGGGGGTAAATACGCGTGAGAGGGTAATTAAATGTCATGCAGCTTCATGGTTCTCGTTATTTCGTCAGCCTCTAATACTGCCTGCGATTCCTTCAACATAAAGGATGAATCAGCGCTGTGGTACCGACTTCTTCCGTCGATAGCTCAGTTGGTAGACCGGTGGAATGTAGAGGTTCAACTGTGGACATCCATAGGTCGCTGGTTCGAATCCGGCTCAACGGAGCAAGCTTTTTGTTTTTCTTCATGTTTTAATTAGTGATTTATTGCCACATGTGCAGCACCATAACGTACAAAGTGAATAAACATGTCATACGCGACACAAAGTGTGCTGGCACCCAAAGTTTATATGCGAGACGATTGGGAAGGCTGCAGAAACGTCGCCATT
The DNA here is from genome assembly GCA_013436015.1 of Rhipicephalus annulatus. Lineage (NCBI taxonomy): Eukaryota > Metazoa > Arthropoda > Arachnida > Ixodida > Ixodidae > Rhipicephalus > Rhipicephalus annulatus. The sequence goes on along the minus strand of WOVY01015526.1, from coordinate 8,207 downwards.
TTACTAGCATTGGGGGTAAATACGCGTGAGTGGGTAAGTAAATGTCAGTGCAGCTTCATGATTCTCGTTATTTCGTCAGCCTCTATACAGCCTGCGATTCCTTCGGTATAAAGATGAATCAGCACCGTAGTACCGCCATCTTCCGTCGAGAGCTCAGTTGGTAGAGCGGTGGACTGTAGAGGTTACAGCTGCGGACATCCATAGGTCGCTGGTTCGAATCCGGCTCGACGGAGCAAGCTTTTTGTTGTATTGTTTATGTTTTAATTAGTGATTTATTGCCACAAGTGCAGCACCATAATGTATGAAGTGAATTAGAACATGTCATACGCGTCACAAAGTGTGCTGGCACCCAAAGTTTATATGCGAGACGATTGGGAAGGTTGTAGAAACGTCGCCATTTTACTAGCATCGGGGGTAAATACGCGTGAGAAGGTAATTAAATGTCATGCAGCTTCATGGTTCTCGTTATTTCGTCAGCCTCTAATACTGCCTGCGATCCTTCGGCATAAAGGATGAATCAGCGCCTTGGTACCGCCATCTTCCGTCGATAGCTCAGTTGGTAGAGCGGTGGACTGTAGAGGTTCCAACTGCGGACATCCATAGGTCGCTGGTTCGAATCCGGCTCGACGGAGCAAGCTTTTTTATTCTTTATGTTTTAATTAGTGATTATTGCCACATGTGCAGCACCATAATGTACAAAGTGAATTAGAACATGTCATACGCGTACGCAAAGTGTGCTGGCACCCAAAGTTTATATGCGAGACGATTGGGAAGGTTGCAGAAACGTCGCCATTTTACTAGCATTGGGGGTAAATACGCGTGAGTAGGGTAAGTAAATGTCATGCAGCTTCATGGTTCTCGTTATTTCGTCAGCCTCTATACTGCCTGCGATTCCTTCGGCATAAAGATGAATCAGCGCCGTAGGTACGCCATCTTCCGTCGATAGCTCAGTTGGTAGAGCGGTGGACTGTAGAGGTTTAACTGCGGACATCCATAGGTCGCTGGTTCGAATCCGGCTCGACGGAGCAAGCTTTTTTTGTTATTCTTTATGTTTTAATTAGTGATTTATTGCCACATGTGCAGCACCATAATGTATAAAGTGAATTAGAACATGTCATACGCGTCACAAAGTGTGCTGGCACCCAAAGTTTATATGCGAGACGATTGGGAAGGTTGCAGAAACGTCGCCATTTTACTAGCATTGGGGGTAAATACGCGTGAGTGGGTAAGTAAATGTCATGCAGCTTCATGGTTCTCGTTATTTCGTCAGCCTCTATACTGCCTGCGATTCCTTCGGCATAAAGGATGAATCAGCGCCGTAGGTACCGCCATCTTCCGTCGATAGCTCAGTTGGTAGAGCGGTGGACTGTAGAGGTTCCAACTGCGGACATCCATAGGTCGCTGGTTCGAATCCGGCTCGACGGAGCAAGCTTTTTGTTATTCTTTATGTTTTAATTAGTGATTTATTGCCACATGTGCAGCACCATAATGTACAAAGTGAATTAGAACATGTCATACGCGTCACAAAGTGTGCTGGCACCCAAAGTTTATATGCGAGACGATTGGGAAGGTTGCAGAAACGTCGCCATTTTACTAGCATTGGGGGTAAATACGCGTGAGTGGGTAAGTAAATGTCATGCAGCTTCATGGTTCTCGTTATTTCGTCAGCCTCTATACAGCCTGCGATTCCTTCGGTATAAAGGATGAATCAGCACCGTAGTACCGCCATCTTCCGTCGATAGCTCAGTTGGTAGAGCGGTGGACTGTAGAGGTTACAACTGCGGACATCCATAGGTCGCTGGTTCGAATCCGGCTCGACGGAGCAAGCTTTTTGTTGTATTGTTTATGTATTATTAGTGATTTATTGCCACAAGTGCAGCACCATAATGTATGAAGTGAATTAGAACATGTCATACGCGTCACAAAGTGTGCTGGCACCCAAAGTTTATATGCGAGACGATTGGGAAGGTTGTAGAAACGTCGCCATTTTACTAGCATCGGGGGTAAATACGCGTGAGAAGGTAATTAAATGTCATGCAGCTTCATGGTTCTCGTTATTTTGTCAGCCTCAATACTGCCTGCGATCCCTTCGGCATAAAGGATGAGTCAGCGCCTTGGTACCGCCATCTTCCGTCGATAGCTCAGTTGGTAGAGCGGTGGACTGTAGAGGTTCCAACTGCGGACATCCATAGGTCGCTGGTTTGAATCCGGCTCGACGGAGCAAGCTTTTTTTATACTTTATGTTTTAATTAGTGATTTATTGCCACATGTGCACCACCATATTATACAAAGTGAATTAGAACATGTCATACGCGACGCAAAGTGCGCTGGCACCCAAAGTTTATATGCGAGACGATTGGGAAGGTTGCAGAAACGTCGCCATTTTACTTGCATTGGTGGTAAATACGCGTGAGTAGGTAACAAAATGTCATGCAGCTTCATGGTTCTCGTTATTTCGTCAGCCTCTATACTGCCTGCGATTCCATCGGCATAAAGAATGAATCAGCGCCGTAGTGTCGCCATCTGCCGTCGATATCTCAGTTGGTAGAGCGGTGGACTGTATAGGTTTTAACTGCGTACATCCATAGCTCGCTGGTTCAAATCCGGCTCGACGAAGCAAGCTTTTTTTGTTATTCTTTATGTTTTAATTAGTGATTATTTGCCACATGTGCAGCACCATAATGTATAAAGTGAATTAGAACATGTCATACGCGTCACAAAGTGTGCTGGCACCCAACGTTTATATGCGAGACGATTGGGAAGGTTGCAGAAACGTCGCCATTTTACTAGCATTGGGGGTAAATACGCGTGAATGGGTAAGTAAATGTCATGCAGCTTCATGGTTCTCGTTATTTCGTCAGCCTCTATACAGCTTGCGATTCCTTCGGCATAAAGGATGAATCAGCGCCTTGGTACCGCCATCTTCCGTCGATAGCTCGGTTGGTAGAGCGGTGGACTGTAGAGGTTCCAACTGCGGACATCCATAGGTCGCTGGTTCGAATCCGGCTCGACGGAGCAAGCTTTTTTTATTCTTTATGTTTTAATTAGTGATTTATTGCCACATGTGCAGCACCATAATGTACCAAGTGAATTAGAACATGTCATACGCGTCACAAAGTGTGCTGGCACCCAAAGTTTATATGCGAGACGATTGGGAAGGTTGTAGAAACGTCGCCATTTTACTAGCATTGGGGGTGAATACGCGTGAGAGGTTAATTAAATTTCATGCAGCTTCATGGTTCTCGTTATTTCGTCAGCCTCAATACTGCCTGCGATTCCTTCAACATAAAGGATGAATCAGCGCTGTGGTACCGACTTCTTCTGTCGATAGCTCAGTTGGTAGACCGGTGGAATGTAGAGGTTTCAACTGTGGACATCCATAGGTCGCTGGTTCGAATCCGGCTCAACGGAGCAAGCTTTTTGTTTTTTCTTCATGTTTTAATTAGTGATTTATTGCCACATGTGCAGCACCATAACGTACAAAGTGAATAAAACATGTCATACGCGACACAAAGTGTGCTGGCACCCAAATTTTATATGCGAGACGATTGGGAAGGCTGCAGAAAAGTCGCCATTTTGCTAGCATTGGGGGTAAATACGCGTGAGTGGGTAAGTAAATGTCGTGCAGCTTCATGGTTCTCGTTATTTTCAGCCTCTATACAGCCTGCGATTCCTTCGGTATAAGGGATGAATCAGCATCGTTTTACCACCATCTTCCGTCGATAGGTCAGTTGGTAGAGCGGTGGACTTTAGAGGTTACTACTGCGGGCATCCATAGGTCGCTGGTTCGAATCCGGCTCGACGGAGCAAACTTTTTTTGTTTATTCTTTGTTTTAATCAGTGATTTATTGCCACATGTGCAGCACTATAATGTACAAAGTGAATTAGAACATGTCATACGCGACACGAAGTGTGCTGGCACCCAAAGTTTTTCTATGCGAGACGATTGGAAGGTTGCAGAAACGTCGCCATTTTACCAGCATCGGGGGTAAATACGCGTGAGAGGGTAAGTAAATGTCATGCAGCTTCATGGTTCTCGTTATTTTGTCAGCCTCTATACAGCCTGCGATTCCTTCGGTATAAAGGATGAATCAGCACCGTAGTACCGCCATCTTCCGTCGATAGCTCAGTTGGTAGAGCGGTGGACTGTAGAGGTTACAACTGCGGACATCCATAGGTCGCTGGTTCGAATCCGGCTCGACGGAGCAAGCTTTTTGTTGTATTGTTTATGTTTTATTTAGTGATTTATTGCCACAAGTGCAGCACCATAATGTATGAAGTGAATTAGAACATGTCATACGCGTCACAAAGTGTGCTGGCACCCAAAGTTTATATGCGAGACGATTGGGAAGGTTGTAGAAACATCGCCATTTTACTAGCATCGGGGGTAAATACGCGTGAGAAGGTAATTAAATGTCATGCAGCTTCATGGTTCTCGTTATCTTGTCAGCCTCAATACTGCCTGGGATGCCTTCGGCATAAAGGATGAATCAGCGCCTTGGTACCGCCATCATCCGTCAATAGCTCATTCTTCTTCCGGCAGCGCAAGCGAACGGTTGCAGAATCATGCGCTCCGACGGAGCGGCGATAACGGCCCGGGCCGGCCGTGGAAACAGGATCGATGGCAAAGACGATAAGGACTACGAGATCGTGCTGCCTACGTTGCCCACCGGCCGTGTTGTACTCAACACGTTGTTTTTGCACGGTGACGTGCGTGAAAGGCCCTACAGTTTCGAAGATTTCCGGGACGCCCTCGCACCAGTTGGTGTGCTTCCTGACGTCGTGGCGTTCGGCGCATACCAAATTAACCACGTGTGGGCGGTGACCTTGAACACCAGTGAAGCCACCAAGAAACTGGCTGCGCTTAAGGAACTGAAAGTGAAAGGCCGCCGGTGTATCATCTTGGATCCAGATCACCAGCAAGTGAAGCTTCGCCTCCACTGGATGCTTCACGGCGTCCTGGACGAAGATATTCTCACGGCTTTTGCGGCCTTTGGCAACGTCACCGAGGTGACTCGGCAGCATTGGCGGTTCCAAGGTATGAAGGAAAAGGGCTCAACCACAAGAACCGTCCTGCTGAAGTTGAAGCCCGGATACAAAGTGCACGACCTTCCCCACCAAGTCCGAGTTGCAGGGGAGTTAGCCCTCGTTGTGGTGCCCGGACGAGCCATGCAGTGCCTACGATGTCATGGCACGGGACACGTCCGCCGAGACTGCATGGTGCCCCGGTGCTCCAAGTGCCGCGGTTATGGGCATGCGGACGCGGGACTGCGTACGCACCTACGCGTCGGCGACAGGACAGACGAAGGCGGACGACCGGGAGGAAATGATGGATGTCGCCGAGACAGGGGAGGCGGCTAGGGGCACCGACGAGGCGACAAAGCAGGCCGGACCTCGAGACTCGTTGGCGCCTTTCTGCAGTGAAGCCCTGAAAAGGAGCACCCCGGCGGACCAAGAAGCGCAAGGCAACTCGGCAGGGCCTTTCAACCAGCCAGTGGCACAGGCTCTGCCTGCGGCTTTGAGAGTCGAAACCGGCAAGGCTGACACACCAACCCTCCCAGAAGCGGCGGGCGACACATCCATGTCATCCGTTGTGACGGCGAAAGCCCCCGAAAACTCACCAGCACCCAAAGTCGGTGAGCACAAGGATGCCAACGAGCTACCCCTGGAGAAGAGTGGCGTTCAAACACCGACCAACGTCGCCACAGCTCCCAAACGCCCCCACCCCCCAGCCAGCAATGACAGTGCTGAAACGGCCACGCCTGGGCTCGAGGAACCACCAGCAAAGACTTTGCAAGGACGGTGACGGTCTATTCGACCGCGTCCCAACTTTCCGGCTGATAAGCGCGGCGGCGATGTCGAGCCACTCGGGCAGTCAACAGCTTCGCCGGACGGCACTGCCGGCGATGGTACGGTCTAGCCATAGGCTAGACGCGAAGGGTGAGCACAATGCTGCCGGTTTCTTTTCTTATCTTCAAATGGCGCCTGCTTTTCCGTTGAATGTCGCCACTCTTAACGTCAGAGGACTGGCAGGCAAACGAAAACAAAGACAGCTTTACCGTCTCGTAACGGAGCGCGACATTGACGTGTTAGCGGTACAAGAAACGAAAGTTGATGGCGATGCAGAGACGGGCAGCATGGTGCAACTGTTTGCGTCAAGGTTTTTTGTTGTAGTTAGCCACGCGGTGGGCACATCGGCTGGCTGTGTACTTTTGTTAAAAAGTTGCCGGGGCTTGAAGTGCACGCCCATTTTTCCTGTAAAGCGGGTCGATGTGCTGTTATTGACTTTGCTCTGAATAACACCGAGTGGCGGGTCGTGTGCGTCTACGCGCCCAACAGGGTTGAAGGAAGGGCACAGTTTTTTCTCGGCCTTGAGCAACACCTCTGTGTGGGAAAGAAATTACTGATGCTGGGCGATTTTAATTGCGTCCTGAGCGCACACGACAAAACAAGCACTCGGGGTTACAGAGATAAGATTACCGACATTTTGACTAGTATTATCGCAAAATGGGACGTCGAGGATGTAGCGGATTGTATTACAGGCACAAGTGCGGTCACGTATGTACACGCGTTTTGAAGGCTCTAGCCACGCAAGAGTTGACCGAATTTACGTTTCCGTCGACATCCTACCATAATGCGCTAGTTATGGTGTCATCCCTGTGTCTTTTTCCGGTCACTGCTTAGTCCTCTGCTCTATTGGTATTATGAAGCGAAATAAGCCATTCTCATGGGAACTGTGGAAATTTAACGATAATCTACTGCATGACAAAATTTATAATCCGGAAGTGAAAGAAGAAATTAGTAAAATCAATCCCTGCGAATAGATGCACCTTTGGCAACAGTGGGAACTTTGCAAAGAAAGGCTTAAACTTAAAGCAATAAATAGGACCACGAGCATTCGGTACGAGGCAAAAAACAAGGAGACTGAGTTGAGGGTGTTACTCGACAAGTTACTCATGCATGAGTGCCGAGCCCCGAGAAAGTGGAGCGAAGATATCAGAAAAGTAAAAAGAAAGTTAGAGCAGCTGGATGAAGAGCGTTATCGGGGCGCGCTGGTGAGGGCAAGGGCGGAGGACACTGCAGCAGGCGAAATGCCGTCGAAATGCGCTCTAGGCTTGGAAAAAGCCCGCACGGAAAGAAACTGCGTGCGCGAGATAGAGCGGGGCGGCACCGTACTAACTGATACCGAAGGCATCACAAGAGCTTTCACGGACCATTATCGCGAGTTGTTTCGCATTGCACGACGCAAATTCAGTGAGATTTCAGACTGAATTTCTGCCGTTGTTACCCCGTCTGGATGACGAAAGAAAAGAGAGCTTGGAGCGTGCAATAACCGTGAGCGAAGTAGAAGCTGCCATAGACAAGTTAAACCCAGGAAAGTCACCCGGTCCGGACGGTTTCACAGCTGCCTTTTAAAAAGAGTTTAAGCACGAAATTAGCCCTATTTTGACAGGAATATTTAACGAAGCCTACAAATTAAATTCCTTGCCGCCTTCATACAGGACGTCCCATACGGTTCTGATACCGAAAACAGAGGATTCACGTAAACTGAAAGCTGTCTCAGCGTATTGTCCTATAGCCTTAACAAACGTAGACTATAAAATCTACATGAAGGTATTGGCTCGTAGATTACAGGCAGTGATAAAGGACATCGTGGGGCCGCACCAAACGTGCGGCATCGAAGGGCGCTCCATCGTCTTAAATATTCACAAAGCTCGCAGCGTTCTAGATTTCTGTGATTATTCCGATGAAAAGTCGCCATGTTACAGATTGATCTAGAAAAAGCCTTTGATTGTGTTGATCACCAAATTTTGTTTTCTGTGTTAAACCATGTTAACGTCGGTTCTGTTATTTGTGAGGGAGTGGCACTGGCGTACAGGGACTTGCACGACGAGGTTGATTGTGAATAAGAATCTGGGGGCCCCCATTAACGTGCAGTGCTCGGTTTGTCAGGGTTGCCCCCTTGGCCCTTTGTTATTTTGTGTATACATAGAAACACTGTGCTTGAAAATAATCAACGACAAAGAAATTCACGGTTTTGAGTTGCAGGCAGCTGAAGTCAAGCTGCTTGCGTATGCAGATGATGTCGCTATTTTCTCAAGGGATCAAGACAGTATTAAACGAGCTGTTGGTACTGTGCGTGCTTTCAGTCAAGCTACTGGGAGCGGTGTTAACTGGTCAAAATGTTTGGGGCTCTGGCATGGATC
>WOVY01015525.1:0-18080 GCA_013436015.1 Rhipicephalus annulatus | reverse complement strand
TTTCGCTAGCTTCACATATACGAATTTGGTTTTTACGTGAAGTCAATGAACGACGAAATAAATGACCGTCTAAACATATAATCATGGTATGATGCGTGTCATGGAACACACATACCAGCGACGCTCATAGCGTGCTCGTGGCCGTTTCCACTAGCTCCACATATAGACGGTTTGGCCAGCGCGTGCCGGTCTCTGGCGACATTGTGGGTTCATCAGAAAACACCCCTGGAAGCTTCCGGTTTAGCTTGTTTTTGCGGGGTTTCAGCCTTAGTCGCTGGCCGCGGCTGCTTGTGTTTCGATGTTCTATGCGGATAAAATTATTCCGATGAAGCTCTCACAACTCGAGCCCAGGTGTTTCTTGCCAGGATCTAGTCTGCTAGCCAAAAATAATTTTATATGCTAGTGAAAGTGTTGTGTTTTTCAACCGAAGACGATAGAAAGAGCGCCTGCATTGCAGCGATCACGCAAGACAACTGGATTCCAACTAAAGCACGCATGTTTGTTCTGTCCACTTCATTAAAGACAATGTAAAACTCGGTGCCGACTAATGGCAAACAGGCGGTACTAAGACATTAGACAGTTACTCAACACATGAGTCGCTGTCGTCTTCCACCCGTGGCAGATATGTGTGTACTGACGCGTAAAATGGGTAGCACAACTTGAAAGCTAACACTGAAATCCTTTGCAAAGTGTTTGAGTGACATAATTGATGTTTACTGTTCGAAAAACTTGGACACTAAGTATCCAATCTTTTTTAAGCGACGCCAGTGAGTGGGCTCTCATCTGTACGAGCAAATGACTCATCACCTGTCTTTTCTGCCGCTAACGAGGATCGCTGCATTTTAACTGATTATATTTCGGTGATATTATGGATTGTAGAAAGTTTGATTCTTGAATAGTTTACTCGTGGGTAAGCCATAATGTTTTGCGTAAACCAGCCGAGTTTGACGTCAAACTTATTCAGTACATTTTATAATTTTTCATTCACATGAACACTTCGGATCGCGAGTGGTTACGATCACCGCTGATCTCTATAAAAAGTGCCAGGTGTGACACAGGCGCAAAACAAGGTGTTCTATCCTGAGATTGTGTGCTTTGACGTTAACACAAAATGTTCGTGGTTCGACAACAGGCAGGCTCTCAGTTCTAGTCAAAAAGCTGAATTGTACAACTTTATTGTGGATCGGGCAACTGTTCTCCTGCATATTGACGATTTGGGTGCGCTTTGAGGACGCGCACATGTAAGAGACAGGTGTGCACTGTCAATTCTCCGTATGCGTCTACAAAAAGCATATCTACATCGTCGACATGCAAAACCAACCAGCCCAATAAGTTCGCTGACAAACTTCTCAACCAGTTTGTGTATTTTCTGTCGGCCACTGTTAGAGGTAACACACACGCTGTGGGCCGCGCTCATCGAAACACCTCAACGGGTATTTCGCGCGGCGCCCGTCGGCCAAGCGAGCTCGGTTACCTGCAGCAGTGGCCGCACCTGTACCTCCCGTGCGCTACGTCGAGACCCTTCGTGTAGCCGCTCGACTTTGCCGTAAACACATCCTAAGGAATGCCCTAGAAATAACAGAGAATAAAATCTTCAAACACGACAAAATCACCATTGCGATCATTGAAAAGCATTCCTGAAAGTGGCGCACCCAGAAGTCTCTTAGATAGGTCGTTTGGCACGAGCCAGTTTGTTTACAAACACCAAAACCGTCTATACGAAAGTTGGTATGAGGTGACGTGAATACGAATATAAACACACGTCCAAACATGATATTCATTATACACGTGTTATGTAAAACATGGATACCTGCTACACTCATAGCGTTCTCGCGGCCGTTTCGCTAGCTCCGCATATACAGAATTTGATATTGCGTGACGGGAATGGACGACAAAGTCCACGCCTGTCTAAAATTGATAATCTTGATATGCGTGTGATGTAAAGCATGACTACGTGCAACGCTCATAGTGCGCTTGCGCAGCCGTTCACTAGCTCACATATACCAATTTCGGCATCCGCATGATGTGAACAGATGACGAAGGCAAATGGCACGTCGAAACGTGATAATCATGATATCGTGCGATGTTAACAAGACTACATGCTACGCTTATAGCGTGCTCACGGCCGTTTCACCAGCACCACATATCACGCCACGTGATAATGAAGTTTGTATTACGTGACGTGAGTACACGACGAAGGTAAGGACATATCTAAACATGATAATGATGGCGTGGAAGTCATGTACGGCATAATTTAGGTGCGTCTCGTAACGTTGTGTTCATTCAATTGACATATCAAACTTTCCTCATTTGTGCTTGGCATATCATTGATTCCCACAGTACGTGGGATCTGCCATTTTTTTGTTTTTTACGCTGATTTAAAATTGCGCCGTTACAAATATGTGTTTTTTTAGTTTTGTACAAAGGTAGATATATCAAACGGTTTTGAAGGGAGGCCAGGGCATAATATGAATACAAATTAATATTTTTTTAAGAAATCCCCAAGAAAATACCGTGAAAACGTAGTGCTGCGATGAATACAAAATCCTTTCTCTCTCTCGCGTGGTAATCTTATTAGGTGGAAAACGAACGGCAGTATGTGAACTGTGAATATGTTGGTAGCTACTATTGCGGATTTTAGTGTCAACCTGGCGAATAATATGCTTGCTACACTTTTCTATACGCACGGAATAATGCAACTATGCGCAGTTACAGTGCACAATATCAAATTGTAACCAGAGGGTACACAAATGAGTTCGAGGCTCTTTAAACGCTTACTTGAGCCACATTCTTGCTCTTCTTCCCACTAACTCGTTTTATAATACAAAAACGCATCTTTTTTTCGAACACTTGGTCATTAGTTTCTCTTTTTCATCGTTTACCGTAAGCACACTGCACAACAGGAACCCTAGGCAACCTTGCTGCCTTTCTCTCTCTTTATATTTGAGCACGGCACTGCAGCACCACTGCTTATATGTTTTACGAAGGCTAGGCGCCAGGACCCAACTCTTAATCCTCCAGGTGTCATAAGTTACGCGCCTTTGAGCACTCATTCTTCTATATTATTTCCAAGCTTTGTGACAAGGCTTCAGTTTCTCACCATTCTCGGAAGGCATTCACAACGACGACATGCTACCTTCAAAAACAAGGCCTCGAGTGTCCTGCGGAAATTGTGCAGTGGTAGCATTCACGTGGAACCCAATGTCTGTTTATGATTCATCAATGTACGGAGAACACATATCGTGCAGCTGAAGCCGCAGGTCCTTAGGCGTCATATTAGACAGAAACATGTCATGGACTCCACAAGTGAAGTATGTAAAAAAAGTGGCTGCTCGGAGCTTTTTCACATGTTCAAATTTCATGTCATGTGTCGCTGGATTAATTTCCTTGCAGGAAAGGAATGCGGAGTGTTCATTCATTTTAATTCTATGCGACATTTGTTTAAATACACTTTTAGATTATGGGATTCCTGTGGCACAGCTTACCAGCAATATCTAATACCACAACACTAACATGCACACAATTCGGAGCTTTCAATCTCAAGCACCTCAGGCATGCCTTGGGTTACTCCGCAGTGCGTCGACGACCAAAATCATTGCTATCACTCAAGATACTCAATTAAGAAACACTTGCTATCGAGACAATGCGTATGCACCTAAGACGTATTAGGCCGGGACTCCTTCTCACCGCCTGATGAGCCTCGCTGCTAAAAAAAGCCCCGCATGACATACGCTGTCTGTAAGCACCGATCACCAATTTACTGTAGCATACGCATCTGTGTCAAAGTCACTGCTTTATTTTTGAAGCTTGAGCCAGTTGCTAGTATTCACTTAACGAACCTAGAGTGCAAAGAAATGAGAACCTAACCAAACTCGTGCCCTAAAAAATTGATTCCAGTACTACTGGACAAAAACTACACTACCACGTGCACATCTGATGCAGCAGTGGTTATACCATCACAAGAGTACCCTGTGTTTAACGACTTTACATTCGACGACATCTGCGGCGTAAGAACTCACGGCTCTACCTAGGTGCACTGGTATTAGTGATTCTGTAGAAAGAACAATTAGGTGAGCGGTGTTTTTTTTTTGCTCAAAAGTGGTTCCGTTATATTTCCTGCGGTCATTCTCCGACGCGAATGTCACGAGTAGTCAAACCATTTCAAACACAAAACTTCTTCCGTTCTTAATACAAATGGCCAGGACTTGTCTTTCAGTGGTTACCTTCTAAATAGTGGCATCAGTGGAAATGGTTTCCGCAGATAAACGCGCATCACACCAGGAAGCCAACTGGGTTCCAATTCCACTTTCCAGAAGAGACGCTGTAGGCAGATTCGTCAACTGGTCCACAGTCTCACGCTGACTGAGTGGAACGCACAAAACATACGACGTACCAGACTACATGAACTAGACACTTCCTGACATCTCCGGCCTCTATCCGGCCATAATCAACGTGAAGCTCGCTTCTGTATCGCCTTTGATTGGAAGTTGCTTTCACGAAAGCATATATTACGTTATTCGGAGTGACGAACTGGGCGGCATGTGATGTTTGCGGCACCGACGTAAGTGTCGAATATCTGCCCTGTCACAGTCTTCAACTTGCCTCAGAGAGACAAGTTCTTGACAACGCGATTCAGTGACTGGATCTCTCTACCACCAACAATGCAGAAAAAGACCCCATGCACTTTTCGGCCCTCTCCTTCTTTTAACCGTTCCTTGTGCTTTTGTATGTAGTATGTACTTATGTAGCCACCTCTAGTTTATGAAGTGCTCACTAGATGGAGGTGTGTGTATATGTCTTTGGAAATAATATCACTAGATGGCGTTAGTTGTTTCGCGTAGCTGACGACTAAAGTGGATGTATGGCGCTGTTATAATAAGGAACTGACATCATAACCAAAGAGTGAATGGTGACGAGTGGAGTGAAGCGTCCATTTCTCCGTCCGCCGTTCGTCCGATGGAAGGAAGAAAAATAGGAGGGAACAAGCGGCAGGGAGGATAACCAGCCTATAGACAGCCGGTTTTCTACTCTGTGCATGGGAGGAGAATGGTGAAGATGAAAGATAAAGAGGTGAAAGAGAAGAGAGATAAACACGGCACATTAGGCAGCACACGCACACACACTCAGTCAAAGGTCAAAAATTAAAAAGGTGCCATCTGCACTCGGTGTTCCTGGGGTTCGTCCGATGCGTGCTTAGGTGTGATAGGAGTGGACAGACAGACAGACAGACAGACAGACAGACAGACAGACAGACAGACAGACAGACAGACAGACAGACAGACAGACGCTTTGCCCCCCCCCCCACATAATCATTCACTCCATGGATATGCTCTCTCTCCCTTCTTTGTTTTGCTCTCCTCTCCTCCCACTTTCTTCTTTTTCTTGTTCCCTTCTCCAATTCCCATTGTAAGGTCGTTTATTTGCATCGTGCGTTTGATCCTGAAGCAATCGCGAGCTTTAACACAGCAGTGTGGCCTGCGACGAGCTGTAGTAACATACCTTGTGGGCAAAAGCCGATTACGTCAAAATAAGTGAGTAAGTGTACGTGGCGGCTTGATATGAGCGTAGCTAACCAAAAGATTTTTTTAACATATACTTTTAGCATGAAAGCATATCTAGTTTTGATACTATGATGAAATACAGACGCGAATTTTCGGTTCTTCCTTACGGACTTTTTGCATCAAATCCCCTGTGCCTTCTGCCTTTCTCCCTCCTCGCTAAATTTTTTTCTCTCTCTGTTCCTCCTAAAGTAAAAAAAATTGTACTAAAACGATGACTGATTTTCATTTTGTACTTGTAATGATTGTTCAAGTCTTTTTCTCACTCTCGGTGTTGCGAAATTCGAGACTACAAGCCCATCGTTCGCCTGGCTGCGCAAGAACTAAATCGCTCCTTCATGTATGATTTTACGCGATTCTGAGGTCACCGTTTGTTCCGAACTCGACACCAGGGTGAAATACGTGCCCTCGGGCATTCCTGTTTTTTAATCATCTCGTGTTTTGATTATGTGGAAGGACAGTGACCTCAGCAAGTTGGTTGGATTAAGTACCGCCATTAGTAAGCCGTTAATAACTCATTTCTTGAACGCTAAAATGCACTCGTATGTCATTTTCAAAACGCCCGCGTAATACAGGCCTTCTCAGGGGCACTCGGGTTAGGTCTAGAATAAAGTCGGTTATTTGCATCTTGCGTGTAATCCTAAAAGAACAGCCTAAAACAATGGCAAACTTTAGACAGTGCAGACTGCGATGAGCTGTACCAAAAGTTTTTGTTGGCGAAAGCCAATCACCGCTAAACTTTTATTACAGACTTCTGTACTCCAGGTCTTTGCCCAGAACATTTTCTTGCAGTCCAGAACTGTACCGATAGCGGATTTTTACGAGCGGGTTAATATGTTTGATTTCTTGTTGAATTCCTTCGCTCTTGTCGTCATGTACTTTGTGGCAACTGCAACCTTTTCTTTATTTGCACGCTATTTACAACACAGACGAAAATGAAGCAGGTACTATGAGTAAAATTTATTGAATTATCTGTTTCCTTAGACCACTTTCACTACGTTCCTGAAAAAAAGAGAACAACAAGAACCGTGAACCTATTTAGCACCTGTGATGGTGCAACCAAGGAGGTAAAAAAAATTCTGGGTGCAACCACTGAATAGGCAGTGTCACTGAAAGCCAGTGATAACCTCCTCAAAGAGCACACGTCACTTCATGGCATATACTAAATGCATCGTCAAAGAAGTAAATCAACGTGTGATATTTCAATTTTTCTTGATATGCTGCGAGCCTTTTAGATGCCCTGAACATTGGTCCGAATTATGTAAACATTTTTGCTCCTGTCAAATCTAGCATTGATCCTGCATATTGCCATTTAACTTCACAATTCGTAATGCCCACTAACTACAGGTGTTCCACTGTGGAATTCAAGATGACGCCCGCAGGACGATCAACCCATTTTTCAGCAAAAATAGCGTGGTTAGAATGGCTAGCCACTGCAGCGCAGGAACATGTAGGATGAGTGGACGTACCTCCCCTGCTTTTTTCACCAGATGAAGCCATCAGCTGCACTGGAGTATATACGAGATCAAAAAGCTTTTCCGATCCATCGAAAATTCTATGTACTTGCCAAGTAATTATTAACATGCTGCAAAAATTAAAAAAATACAGTTCAGAAGCTTCGCAAAAAAACACCAAAATACGACCCTTTGTCTGCAATGCATTCAATGTCGTCTTAACGTATACCATGCTTCCTCAAGCGGCTCGCGGTGTCATTGCTTAACTTAACTACGGTGAAAACACACCGCCATGTCTTAATTTAAGCTGGAATATTCTGATATGAAGTGTCGAATGCATGTGATAAAGTGCGTGTATGCACAGGTGTCACTTCTACTAAGCTTCCCGACTTGACCATCCTATATCAGCTTTTCATCCGACACTAAGCTGTTTAATCAGCGTTGCATGAGCGCCATTGTTTACTTCTTATAAGCAGTTTACATTCTATAATCCCTTCTTGGCACCTCAATTAAGTAAAACACATGCAGCTTTTTTTCTTTCCTCCGTTCTCTTTTTTCGTAACCCTCCAAACTCAGGGTTATTTGTTATCCTGTTATGTTATGTTATGTTATGTTAGCCGTAACCCTGTTATGCCATTTCCACCTATTAGAGGAGAGGAAACGCTCTTGAGTCATCCACGACGTACACATTTTTGCGCATTATTGGAGCTATGATCTTCCCGGATAGAGATTGATTGATATGTGTGGTTTAAACGTCCCAAAACAACCATATGATTATGAGAGACGCCGTAGTGGAGGGCTTCAGAAATTTCGACCTACTGGGGTTCTTTAACGTGCACCCAAATCTGAGCACTCGGGCCTACCATATTTCTGCCTCCATCGGAAATGCAGCCGTCGCAGCCGGGATTCGATCCCGCTGCCTGAGGGTCAGCAGCCGAGTACCTTAGCCACTAGACCACAGCGGCGAGCTTTCAGGATATAGCGGGCTATTTTATTGATCTTGAACATAGTGATAGTGGCCACACACATATTGGCCACATTGGAACATACTGGCCACACACATATTACACAATTCATATTACACAATTCAGATTACCGCAGGAGTGCCTGCGCAAGTAGGCGTTTGGTGTGTAGCGACACCACGAACCCGAGCTAACGGGGGAGTTTCGACTCCCTCCCACGCCTAGCCGTGCGTGGCTTTGCCGTGTCCGAGGAAAAGGGGATCCTGGGGGTTGAGCCGACGCTGGGTGATTGGACCGTTAAGGCCCCCCGGCAGAGGCAACACACCCCTTTGGCCCCGGCTTCACGTAGACGGCACCCCTGAGCTGACCCACCCAGGGGAATCGGCAGTCGCCTTTTCCTATCTCTCTCTCCCTACATCTTCGTCTTTATCTCTTACAATTTATCTGTCCTGTCTTCTACTCTCTTCCGTTTACTTCCAAACTTCGTGGCGGCTAGGGTTAACCCTGTGCAAATAGCCTACCTTGGTCTAGGCGCATTGGGTTATAGTGGCGTTGTACGGCTGGCGTCTGAAGGTTTCAGCATTTGTAAACTTGTAGCGTCCCCTCGTTGGGCTCCGTGGTGGGTGGCCGCCAACGCTGCTGAACAAAAATAAGGAAGGACATGCATGGAGCATTCCCACTACCGTCTGATCGTACCGGCTTAAAGCCGGTACGCACCGATGATCTCACCAGAGAAGGATTGGCCACCCTGGTGCAGTATCTGGCCACCCCCTCCCATAGGCATTCGTCAGTTAACTCACGGCCCTCAGTCCCCACCAGCTGCGGAGCAACTGACCACGGCGGCGGTCAGATCTGCAAAGCAGCAGAGGGTGCTAGGAATCTCTGGATACGGACAGGCCAGCATTGGAACTTGAACTTAGCAACGTTTAACGTTAGAACGTTATCTAGTGAGGGAAGTCTAGCTGTATTATTCGAGGAGCTAGAAGGCATTAAATGGGATATAATAGGGCTGAGTGAGGTTAGGAGGACAGATGAGGCCTATACTGTGCTACAGAATGGGCACGTCATTTGCTATCGGGGCTTGGCAGACAGAAGAGAACTGGGAGTAGGGTTCCTAATTCACAGAAACATAGTTGGCAACATAGAGGATTACTATAGCATTAATGAAAGGGTGGTAGGCATTGTAATTAAACTGAATAAAATATACAAAATGAAAGTAGTACAGGCTTACGCGCCTACATCCAGCCATGATGACGCTTCAGTTGAAAGCTTCTATGAAGACGTGGAATCGGCAATGAGTTAGGTGAAAACACAGTATACTATAGTAATGGGCGACTTTGATGCAAATTTAGGGAAGAAGCAGGCTGGAGACCAGGCAGTAGGAGATTATGGCATCGGCACTAGAAACGCCAGAGGAGAGCTACAAGTAGAATTCGCAGAACGCAATAATCTGCGTATTTTGAACACCTTCTACCGAAAACGAGAAAACCGCAAGTGGACATGGAGGAGCCCTAATGGCGTAAATAGGAACGAAATAGACTTTATAATGACTGCACAGCCAGGAGTCGTGCAGGATGTGGAAGTGGTTGGCAAGGTAAGATGCAGTGACCATAGAATGGTACGGGCTCGAATCCGCCTAGACTTGAAGAAGGAACGACAGAAACTGATACGCAAGAAGCCAATCAATGAGCTAGCACTGAGAGGGAAAGTACAGGAATTCAGAGTGTCACTGCAGAACAGGTATTCTGCTCTTAGCGAGGAAACCAACCTTAGCGTAGATACAATGAATGATAATCTGACGAGTATCATCACGGAGTGTGCAGTGGAAGTTGGAGGCAGGGTAGCTAGACAGGACACCGGCAAGCTTTCCCAGGAAACGAAGAACCTAATTAAGAAGCGTCAAATCATGAAAGTGTCAAGTACAACAGACAAAATAGAACTGGCAGAGCTTTCGAAAGTTGATTAATAGACGTAAAGTATGCGATGTAAGAAGGTATAACATGGAGAGAATTGAGCACGCTCTGAAAAAACGGAGGAAGCGTCAAAGCAGTGAAGAGGAAACTTGGGATAGGCAAAAGGCGGATGTATGCACTAAGGGACAAAGAAGGCAAAATAACTACCAATATGGATAGGATAGTTAAAATAGCGGAGGAGTTTTACAGAGATCTGTACAGTAGCCGAGACAACCACGACCTTAATACTATAAGAACTAGCAGTAACCCAGACGACACCCCACCGGTAATGATAGAAGAAGTCAGAAAAGCTTTGGAGAGCATGCACAGAGGCAAAGCTGCTGGTGAGGATCGGGTAACATCAGATCTGCTTAAAGATGGAGGACAGATTGTGTTGGAAAAACTAGCCACTCTATTTACGAGGTGTCTCCTGACGGGAAAAGTACCAGAGTCTTGGAAGAACGCTAACATCATCTTAATACATAAGAAAGGAGATGACAAGGACTTGAAGAATTACAGGCCGATCAGCTTGCTCTCTGTAGTATACAAGCTATTTACAAAGGTAATTGCTAGCAGAGTAAAGAAAACATTAGAATTCAATCAACCAAAGGAACAAGCAGGATTTAGAACAGGCTACTCAACAATTGACCACATTCATACTATCAATCAGGTAATAGAGAAATGCTCAGAGTATAACCAACCACTATACATAGCCTTCATAGATTACGAGAAGGCGTTTTTGATTCAGTAGAAATATCAGCCGTCATGCAGACACTGCGGAATCAGGGCGTAGATGAAATATATATAAACATTCTGGAAGAAATCTACAGGGGATTAACTGCTACCATAGTGCTTCATAAAGAAAGCAACAGAATACCAATAAAAAAGGGTGTAAGGCAGGGGGACACAATCTCCCCAATGCTATTCACTGCGTGCTTACAGGACGTTTTCAGAAGCCTAGAATGGGAACAGTTAGGGATAAGAGTTAATGGAGAGTACCTCAGTAACCTGCGCTTCGCCGATGACATTGCATTGCTGAGTAACTCAGGGGAAGCATTGCAACTCATGATTACGGAGTTAGACAAGGAGAGCAGAAAGGTGGGTCTTAAAATTAATCTGCAGAAAACGAAAGTAATGTACAACAACCTCGGAAACGAGCAGCGCTTTGCGATAGGTAACAGTGCACTTGAAGTTGTAAAAGACTATGTCTACTTAGGGCAGGTAATAACCGCAGAGCCTAACCACGAGATTGAAGTAACTAGAAGAATAAGAATGGGGTGGAGCACATTCGGCAGGCACTCTCAAATTATGACAAGTAAATTGCCACTGTCCCTCAAGAGGAAGGTATATAACAGCTGTATCTTGCCGGTACTTAGCTACGGAGCAGAAACCTGGAGACTCACAAAGAGGGTTCAACTTAAATTGAGGACGACGCAGCGAGCAATGGAAAGAAAAATGGTAGGTGTAACCTTAAGAGACAAGAAGAGAGCAGAGTGGATTAGGGGACAAACGGGAGTTAAGGATATCATAGCTGCAATAAAGAAGAGGAAATGGACATGGGCCGGGCATGTAGCACGTAGACAGGATAACCGCTGGTCATTAAGGGTCACCAACTGGATTCCCAGGGAAGGGAAGCGGGGTAGGGGGAGACAGAAGGTTAGGTGGGCAGATGAGATTAAGAAGTTTGCGGGTATAAATTGGCAACAGCAAGCACAGGACCGGGTTAACTGGCGGAACATGGGAGAGGCCTTTGTCCTGCAGTGGACGTAGACGGGCTGATGATGATGATGATAGCGATAGACCTCAACACTATAGCCTCGAGGCCTTTGCGATCTTTACGTCATTCGATGATCAAAGAATAATGTTGTGACAGTGTGAAGTTTCAAGAAATAAAATACTTGTATATGTATTGAGAGCAGTGAATTGGTTGCGTACACATATTTGTTTTTGTAAACATAACGTCTACTTTCTGTTTAAAGTGAAACGCAATGAAAAGCGAAGGGTCGATCAGTAAGCGTCTCAGTAGGAACTTCGGCAGGGCCTGCATACTTGAAACCGAACAGGCTGTCTGAAAAAGTACCGCGACTGACGTCAAGAAACAAAAAAAATATATGCCCGTTTCTTGTGCCCTCTATATATCATTCTGATTTGGTTTCAGGAGCGAAGGTTCGTAGGCCCTCACAATGCCCGGCCGTTCTCGGCTAGGCCCGTCATCCCTAGTCGAAGCATGGTGCAATACATCTGTGCGCAATACCGTCTACAGAGCCCACACAGCATGAATGTGTTTTTTGACAGCACAATACAAGATCACCTGCACCATCTGTTTGTCCTTCCGTCCATCTATTTCACCACCCCTTATACCAGGCGGCGAGTACAACGTCGACATTGTGAATGGGAGACCTAGCTTCGTTCAATCGGTTATTCACTTCGCGGATCTAAAGGTTTTTTTTTCTGCAGCGCACCACGCGAACTATCGCTTTGATAATTTTTCGCAAAAAAAAGGTGGCACTCATCTTTCCATTCGTTTAGAGCTCCAAAAGACAATAAAAAGCACAAGTATTCGCAGGACAAGTCCGATTGTAGCAATCAAGGCCGCGTCATGTGCATCGCTGGCGTAAATATGATACATTTCATTTTTTCCAACCTGTGTCCTTCTTTGTCGTGAGAAATTCGTTGCCGCGCGCAGTCAACCCAACCCAAGTCTTCTCTAGAACAGTTAAGCGCGTTTCGATAGCCTCAAACCGGGAGTTGACAGAGTTACGAAAGTCCGCGACATCTTGTTCTATTTTCTTCTGGCCAGATAGAATTTGAGAAAACATTTCTGAAACAGACCATTCATTGTCGGCATCAGAACCTGATGGATTATTAGAATCCGTTCGAGTAGGAGAACCTGAGCGCGATGTAAGGCCTGAGTTAGCCAAATTAGCCCGAGTTAGTCTTTGCGGAGGTCCCGTGTTTAACTCCACATCGCCGCTTAGTAAGAGACTACACAGGCCATGTACAATATCAGAATATGATGAAGTAAGCATAAATGAGCAATGTGGGGGCAAGGTACCAGCAGCAAAAATCGATCGTCAGAACGAAGGCGATAGGCATTGCTTAGGTAACGTACCTGCACAAGGAACAGACAGCGATTAAGCATTGTGCTGGAGCTGCTGTCACCTTCCCCACTGAAGCGATGCAGTTGCGGCGGCGCTTTTATATCCTTGACCAACGACGTCACATCGGTGGGCGTTTTCAGAAGTACGCTGTCATGGATGATGTCATCGAAGAAGGTTGCCGGCATGCTGCGAACAAACCATGGCTTTGCTCCGAGAGAAGGACAGGGCAGTCGGCGCGCACGCAAGCCGAAACTTGCGCGTGTCGATCAGCAACCGGTGAAACATCAAAAACCGTCGAAGATGTGGCTACCAAGGGAGCTGCCAGGCCAGCGCAAAACTGCACAAGGAACAGACAGCGATTAGGCATTGTGCTGGTGCTGCTGTCACCTTCCCCACTCAATTTGAGAGTGATGCCTACGCAATGTCCTTCTATACAATGCAACGATTCAGTTGTCGCTATGAGTTAACTCTCGTATGAATGAATGAATGAATGAATGAATGAATGAATGAAAGAATGAATGAATGAATGAATGAATAATGAATTAATGAATCAACCACTTCCTTTTCTGAAAAGACGGAGAAAAATGAATCGAAGCTAAAGACCGTTCGGCTTGACGTGGTTTCGGTACACGAAAGTGCAAATCTTCAGCGAACATTGCTACATTGTGTAATAATTATCAAAATAAAAGGAACAACAAAAAGCGTATAACAGAGCCCAATAGCACAAACATTTGCAAAATGGGCTACATGAGAATAAACACTCAGACATCATGGTTCCTTATAAAAATAAATGCAAAATGCGCCCTCTCACAGTAGTGCATCAAATAATCATACACTCATATATTAATACGTATACATCTGCACATATGTACGTACGTACATACCTTTCTATACACACAGGTTGTGTACACAAAGAAAACATACTGTATTATAGCAGAAACCTAGCTTTGAATTTAACAAAGGCATAATACTTGCTTGAATCCTTTCACGAGTAGTAATAATAGTAATAATAATCGTCGTCCCAAGTCTGACTACTTGCACTGCATGGCAAAGGCCTCTACAATGTTCCAACAATCAACGATGTCCTGTGCTTGCTGTTGTGACGTTATGCCCGCAAACTTCTTGATCTTATCAATCCCGACTAATTTTCTCTCTTCACCTCCCACGTTCGCCTTCCCTTTGAATCCAGCCAGTTGCGTTTATTGAATGGCGGTTATCCTGCCTACGCACTACGTGCCCGGCCCATGTACACTTCTTGACTTAAACTATGGTATTCGTAACATCCGTTTGTTCCCAGACCTACTCTACCCTATCATCGTTAATGTGCATAAGTTTCGGCGAAAAAAAAATCCCTTCGGGTCATTCACTAAGAAATTTGGCCATGGGCACGCTGCGTGTTCCACAATACCCCCCCCCCCCTCTTCGTGAATGTCTTATCGCACAGGCATCGGTTGTGGTGATATTTCCGGCTTAACGATTTCTCATCACTGCTTGTGTCTATGTAGCCATAAGTGGAACACGTGCTCAAGTTGTTCCGAGGAATGCGTATACACATTAGCCGATCATACAGCGAGGCCGAACGCGACGACGATCGATATCATTTCGGGCCCGACGTGGGCCAGCATACCTTTTACTGAAATTTGATTAGATCTCTCGCAGAGCAAGCTCCGGCTCCTCGTACACTTTGCGGTGCATGTCGGCCCGATAAAATTAGCGTGCGACCACTTAATTGAGCAGAACAGTTCGCGCGTTGTCCTGCGTGATAAAATCACGTAGCCCGTCGATGCACGCTATGTTGCACTACAGCGTCTCAGACGGGTGTTACTTAAAATGTCTGCTGCATATGACGCATGTATAGGCCTCGTTCTTGGAAGCGGTATGCTCTATCGTGCCGTCAATTCAAGCTGCCCTCGTTAATTACATCTTGTGACAGGGGCCTTAAACAGGCAGCCCAACCGCTGCACGCGGCCATCAAACCTTTTGATGGTGGGTCGCATTCTCATGCGGCATACAGTGTTGTGACTTTGCATTAAAGTGCTCGCTGTATTTTTTGACTAACTACAATTATTATCACTTTTTTTCAGAGAAGGTATAAGGACCGGACTGCTATCAAGCATTTTGTTTTCATTTGTGAGGCACCACATGTGGTCATTATGGGCAATACTATTATTGCCGCAATAAAACGCAATATCTCTGAATTGTTGTCGTGATTTGATTTAGTCATGGTGGAAGTCAACATCGATATGGTTTTCGAAAGCTCACATCAAATTCTCTTGAAAAATTACCCACATCTGGAGTGTACAAAAGAAAGGAATTCTTTCAATCGGCAGAGTTAGTGACAATTTGTTCAAACACTCTCACCTCCCCCCCCCCCCCTTCCACTACTGCCATCTTCACATTCCCAACCTTTATGCGACTACATTTCACTTCTGCTGCCCACTAACTTATGCGAGTTGAAGACCCCTGTGTAATAGCTCACAACTAGCACTATGCGACAGTGCTCTTTATTCATGCGTAAAATAAATGCTATCTTAATACGTAAACCGAATGCAGTGTGCTATCATCTTCCTTTCTAGGTCGGATTGGAAACATACGAGTGGCTTATACTTCATTCGATAGAACAGTTTATCACTGCGTGCCAGTGAGCGCAACTACTTCAAACGGTACCCGTAAGGCCTGCATAAACATATTTGTTAGTTTATTCGTTTGTATTTTATTAAGCATATTCGTAAGGGATTGAGCACCTGTCTACTAAAAAAACTGCTGCAGTAGCTCAGTGTGTCTCGGTGGTACAGTGGTTACAGTGCTCGGCTGCGTGCTCCTGACTCAGTTACAGCGCTGACTCAAATACGGCGGAATTCGAGAAACCCGTACGCTATGTGTTGTCACGGTGCGTGTGAAAACCAAGTATTCGCAATTGTAGGAGTCCTACGCCTGGCTCGTATTAATGTCGGCGTAGCCTGAAGCTAATATTGCCCTAAAGTGGCTGGCTCTTTATAAGTGATCTTTCTTAGACGTATACAGCCACGCGTAGCAGTAAATATATAAATACAAAACTTAACACAACGAACGGGCTCTCATTCCAACACCAGGAGCGTCAGGGGATGGAAAACGAAATTTTTCCGGCAGGCTTGTTTCTCTATACCGAAGCGCCATGGATATACGGGCTGTCCACGCATCTCAATGGGTCTCCTGTAGTAGTAATTCTAGAGACAAAGCAGACAACAACGCGCCCTCTTGCAATGCGCCACTTGTGTCGCGTTCTTCTTGTTCTGCCGAATCGCACGTGACGTGAAAGAATGTTCACGTTGCTGTCAGCATATAAGCCGTAAGTTATATCCACCGGCCAGTCTGTAGATTTATGTTGGTTCATTTGTAATATAAGTATCATGGCTACCCACGGAGTCTTGAGTTTGCCATTACTTAAGGAGAGACTTTCCCCCTCTTTCCCATATATTATAGAAAACCCTGCACAACCAACTCAACTGTGTACCAGCCCACTTTCGGATGGCAGCCAAATCGAATGTTGTGCGCTCTATTCTTAGCGGCGTATTTGGAACGAAGTGTGTTTGCATCTAGTCTGACGTAATATGTCAAACTCATGGAAAGTCATGCATATATCTGATCTGTCTACTTCGGTATATCTTGCATGTTTGATGCTCTAATGTAATATCCTTGAAGCACTTTCATTTCCGGAATTCACTTATGGGACTGACCTGACTTATATTTGCGTAAGTTGCCTCTGACAGCAATATGATGGTTCGAGCAATCGTTGCGCTTGTAAGAGCGTGTTACCAGTTAGTACAGCGTGAAGCGAATAGGGGGGGGGGGTAAACAACAAGAGGGAAGGCAGGGAGGTTAACCAGGCACATGCCCGGTTTGCAACCCTACGCTGGGGGAATAGGAAGGGGGCATAAAGATGAGAGAGAGAGAGGAAAGAGAAGAAAAAGAGAGAGAGAGAGAGAAAAAAAAAGGAGGATTGTCAGTCAATCGGCTAGCGCGTATGTAGCGGTGGCACTACACAAAAGTTAAAGGTGGTCACATAGGCCTGTAGTCCTCAAAAAGCACAAGACAGCTTTGACTGCTTTTTGAGCCGACGAAAGGCGATGACGGTGTTCTAGTAGCATCTGCACAGAGAGTGGCCGATCGTCCAATTGTCGCAATGCGTCCGGAAGCTTTTGTCTTTCAGAGGCAACTTGAGGGCAATGGCATAGCAGATGGTCGATGTCTTCTTTGGTGCAGCAGACGTCGCATTCCGCATTGTCGGTCAATCCGATGAGGGTTCTATATGCTTTTGTGAAGGCAACCCTCAAACAAAGGCGACAAAAAAGTGAAGCTTCACGTCGACGAAGTCCGGATGGAGGTCGAAGTTCCAGTCGAGGATTTATTTGGTATAGTCTCGTATGTCTTATGCTTGGGGTGTTCTACTCCTGCAGACTCAGACTACGTGCCAGGTGACGAAGTTGCTTTGCAGCGTCAGTCCTTGACAAAGGAATCGGAAGGGTGTGTTCTTCTTGGTGCGATGTGCGAGCCGCGTTGTCTGCGGAATCATTGCCACTGATCCCACAATGGCCAGGAAGCCACTGAAACTTGACCTCGTGGCCTGTTTTCTGTGACGTGGTGAACGAGCTTGACAACTTCATAATTTAATTGTTTATGGCAACCTCGTCGAAGGACTGACTGCATGCTCTGTAGGCTGGTTTTGAGTCGGAAAACACAGCCCATTTACTCGGTCTTTGGGATATAATGTACTCTATGCGCCTCGCAAAGCCGCAAGTTCTGCCGCTGTGGACGTAGTGACGTGTGACAGCTTGATTCGCAGAGTGATTCCTCTAGCTGGAATCACCACCAGTTAGATCAAATCATTAGGCCGCTTTTTTGTAACGCATTTTTGTTATTTGCTTGCTCCCATTCTGTCATTCTACGAAAAGGTCCAACACGGCTTTTTCTTGCTCTCTATAGCTTTACACAAAAATAAATTCTTACTACAATAACTCTTTTCTACTAGTAAATAATGAATGAATGAGCTGCCTGATTCACTGATTTCTTAGCT
>WOVY01015524.1:0-10559 GCA_013436015.1 Rhipicephalus annulatus | reverse complement strand
TCCTACCTATAGAGGAAACGAGGACCTTTTGGAAAGTAAACACAAAGAGAAAGTGCGTTCTTTCTGAGTGAACAAAGATGGACGTTTCTCAGTCACTGTGAACTCTCTCCTTCAGCCAAAAGCTTGTTGTCGTGTGCGCGAATAGCTGGCTTGCTGGTGAAACCATTCATTCTGGAGTCGTACATACGAAATGTAGGAAAAATCAGACATGTGCCTTTAGAGTACACAAAAGAATAACTTACAGAATATTTAAGAGGCAGGAGTGACATCGGCTAGACGCCCGGCCTGCTACACAAGACAAGATGGCACTGTAGCATCGCACCCACAGAGAAGTGTTATTTAACAATTCAGATATGGCAGAATCCTCCAGAGAAAGTATTCCTTGGATTTACCAGCCATTCAGTTGAGGAATACCTGGGCCCAGCAAGATGCTGCTATAATTGGCAGAGGTTCGGACATATGACAGAAAACTGCCGAGGAACAAGGCGCTACAAAATAGGTGCCGGAGACCAAGATCACAAAGACTGCCAAATTGATAACACAACTAAGTGTGCCAATTCATCGCAAGGGGCCCATGCTGCTTTCTTTTCTGGATGCCCGCAGAAAAAGGTGGCTTCGCTTCAATATTGTTACAGTGCACCATCGCCAGGAGCATGCGTAGCACTTTGCGAAGAGGACGAAGATGCCTGTGCGTTAGGCGCTTGCGCGAGAGGCAACTCGGCCATCTTGTTCGGCTGCCGATTCTCCGTGGACGCTATATTATGAACCTAGATCTCGCGCCGACACACTTGGTGGACGTGCTGGGTAACCGCCCTTGCAACGGAACTTCGCAGCGGCCGTCGTTTGAAGGGTTACTCTGCGACGATGACGGAAAATAAGGCGTCTGCATCTGCTCCTGGTGTTCCTGCGGCTGTAGATGATGCGGCGACTACATCTTCTCCTGCGACCACAACCATCGTGCTCGAACCCCCGCGGGGTCTTGGCACGTTTAGCGGTTCCGGCGATTCAACTGAAGTGGATGTTGAAAATTGGCTGGCAGAGTACGAACATGTGAGTACTCGATACCGATGGGGCCCGACTTCTATGCTGGTGAACTTGTTGTTCTGTTTTAGCAGAACCGCCAATTCGTGGTATGAGCACCATGAAGCAAAACTTGGGAGTTGGGCAATGTGCAGGGAGAAAATGTTGGACTTGTTCGGGAAGCCTATTGGAAGAAAAATGGCCGCGAACAAAATGCTCCCGTCTCGGGCGCAGACCTGGACGGAGTCGTACGTCTAGTATATAGAAGACGTTTTAGTATTGTATCGCAAAGCCAATGCCGAGATGCCGGAGGCTGGCAAGGTTGGACATATTCTTAAGGGGGTTGCGGACGACGCATTCAGCCTCCTCATCTGCAACATTATTCTACAGTGGACGCCTTTATAAAAGAATGCCGGCGATTTGATCAAGCGAAGAGCCGGCGGATCAACAGCGTGTGTGCTCACCTTCCAAATACGAATGCAACGTCGTCTTGCAAAGACCGTGCAAGAACACAGCCGCCACCTCCAGTTTCATCAGATAAGGTGACCCCGAATTGTACGGCGTGAACTTGAAGCCATTACCCTTGCTACGGCTCACACTGCTGTAACTGACACGACCACAGTCACTGCTAACATGGTTCAAGCCATCGTCCCGCCAAGAACTCGCCAGCAATAGGTATTCCCTCGGTGTGGTGCTTTGCCCAGCCCGCAGTGAGCTCCATGGTGTCCACCCCTCGTCCTATCACGAGCAGCAGTTTACGGCTTGATCTCGCGACCCTGAAGTATGGAGAAACGCCGACAATCGACCAATTTGCTTTCGTTGCCACTGTATTGGTCATGTCGTCCAGTACTGCAATTACCGCTGGTTTTCGCCCACCTCGGACGTCATCTGAACCTACTACCGACAGAACATCCCCCGCTTGCATCTGCCGCGCAGCGTTCTTCGCTAAACAACTACAGAAGATTCAACAGCCGACCTCCGTCACCGCATGGTCGTCAGTCGCGTTCGCCTCCAGGAAGTCGCCAGTCGTCTCGCTCACCGCAGACTCTCAGGCCGTCGTCCCCACTCAACCCCGCTCCTGCCTATCTGGAAAACGAAACGGTGCAGCAACCGGAGGTGACGCTGCATTATCGACGTCCTCCACAAATCCTCTCTTGACGCTTTCGACGAGACAGTTTGCTAGACGTTGACGTTGTTGGTGTGACTATTTCTGCCCCTTATAAATACTGAAGCGCACATTTCTGTAATGAGCACGAACCTTCACTGACGAATACATAGAGTGCTTACGCCTGCCGCTTCCCACACACTCCGAGTCGCTGATGGTAGGACCCTTGCCATTTAAGGAATGTGCACGGCCTGTGTGTCCATTGCTGGTTATCCTACATTAGTTCAGTTCGCCGTCATTGAAATGTGTCCTCATGACCTAATACTTGGCTTGGACTTGCTGTCATGTCATTCTGCGCTCATTTATTGTGCCACTGGTGCTCTTAAGCTTAAGCTGCCGCAGCTTGCCAATTTTTCAGCTGACCATTCTCCTCGTTATCCCCACTTCACCACGTTCGCTTGCCTCCGCAAGCTGTTACGTCACTTTGTCGTTTCTCACGTGATGTGCCCGATAGGGACTACCTCGTCACTCCTATAGTCGACGTACTGATGGCCCGAGACGTCACTCATGCCCACACAGATGTCTTCGTCGCTGATAATACAGTGGTTATACCCCTACTCAACGTCAGTCTCTTGACTGAAGTTATTCCGCAAGGCATGTCTGGCCGCCCTATCTCCGCTTGACAGCTGCAACGTTACTGGTTTGGACTCCGATGCTACATTCTCCTCTCTTGGCCGCAATCACGCTCTGCCTGCTGATGGAATTCGCAAGATGATTGCTTCTGATCTCGCTCCCGCGCAAGCTGCCGGCCTCCGTCGTCTGCTAACATCATAAAGAGACATTTTTGACTTTGACCACCGCTCTCTCGGCCAAACAACTACCGTGACTTGTCGGATAAAAAATGACGACGTCAGTCCTATATACTGCGGCTTCCCTATCGTGTATCTCACAAGGAACGCCAAGTATTTCAGAATGAAGTGGACAAATTGGTTACTAAAGACGTCATAGTACCATCATCCAGCCCCTGGGCATCCCCGTTCATGCTCGTTGAGAAGAAGAATGGCAGCTGGTACTTTTGTGTAGACTATCGCCATCTGAACGAAGTCACTCATAAAGATGTCTACCCTTTGCCTCGGATTGATGACGTCTTCGATGTCTCCATGGTACCCAATACTTCTTGTCTATCGACCTTCGGTCGGGATATCGGCAAATTTCTTGAACCACAGGTATCGCGAAATAACCGCTTTCCTTACGCCCGACGGCCTTTACCAATTCAAAGTCATGCTGTTCGAACTACGTAAAGTCCCGGCAACTTTCGAGCGCATGATAGACTTCCTTCTTCTAGGATATAATGTTCATCTGCTTATGTTACTTAGACGATGTCATCGTCTTTTCGCCTACCTTTGTCAGCCACATCTTAGTCGCTCTCCAGCTAGTTTCTGCAAAATGCCATTTCTGACGTCACCAAATCACCATACTCGCCACCTTGTCAGTGCCGCTGGTGTTCAACCGAATCCTGACAAGGGTGCGAGAGTACAAGCATTTTCAGAACCACGTTCAGCCAAGGATGTCCGAAGTTTTGTAGGGCTATGTTCTTATTTTCGTTATATCCGCAACTTCGCCGACATCGCTCAACCGGTTACTGATCTCTTAAATAAGGACGTTCACTCGCATGGGGCGAAGAGCAAGCGGATTGCTATTTTGGCTCTTATCCATCTGCTGACTACGCCACCAATACTGGTCCAGTTTGACCCGGCATCTACTACAGAACTTCGCACCGATGTCGTGGCCATAGAATCGGAGCGGTCCTCGGCCAACGACAGCATCAGTAGGACCGCGTGATTGCTTACGCCAGTCGTCTTCTTTCACCCGCCGAACAGAAGTTCTTCATCATAGAGCGTGGATTGCCTGCTTTAGTGTGGGACTAACGGGTGCCGCTATCAGAAGCTTCTTCCTGTGCTCGTGTTTCCTCGTTGTCGTCGTTAGCGCCCCAGGGCGTCCCTGGGCTGGCGGACGCCCGTAATGGCAAGCCAGCCCCCGAAGAAGGCACTAGCTTCGACGTAGTCGTCCCCGAGGGGACTAGTCCCGAAGACGTCGTGACGCGACGTCTTCAATAGTAGGAATCGAAGAGGTCTACTCTGTACAGCATTATGGAGGCCGGAATTACCAAGTCCACCGTTAACAGTGAGGCTGCTCTGGCTCAAATCGTCGACGCGTCCCAACCTCATCATCAGAGGAGAGCGCGTCGCTATCATACCCTTGAGACCGCAAGTCACTCAAGTCACCGTTCTGTTCCTGCCGTGCCACGTCCCCAGCGAAATCTTCGCGCAAGCATTGTCTCCCTACGGGAAGGTGCTGCACATCAGCAGAGGACTCATGGGGTCGCGCACACAGTGAACACTGGGACGCGATTCATTCGGATGGAAATGAAGACATCGCCGCCGGTGCCCAACTACCTCAACGTCACTGGCCATCGAGTGAACTTTGATATAAAGTGATCAAGGCGAGTGGGCCGTCATATCTTGAGACAGTGGGCACTTCCGCATGAATTGCACAGCTTTGTTTTGTGGAAGGTGCGGCGTTTACGGCCACGACGGGAAGGGCTGCTCGCTTCCGTGTCGCCGTTGTGGGTGACCCGCATGCCAGCGTCGCCTGCCACCATCAGGCCGTTGTATTCCGAGGCAAGCCTCCGAGAATTACCCGCCACTTCAACCAGGCAGAATAAGGACGTCGCATCATTGACGCTAGGGGCCGGATGTTTGCCAGGACAAAGTTGGGTGCACCACAACGCCACACCAGACGCCACACCGCGCCACACCAAACGCCTGCAGCGTCTCCAGCTAGCCCCAACCAGGCAGCCCCTCAAGCTGCGGATGATCCATCTAGCGGCTCGCGACCAGCGGTGGTTCCCACAGAACACAGGTCGTGCCCTCACCAGAGGAGGCACCTCTCGGCGAACGCGTCGCAGATGCTGACGTGATATACGTTGCTCACCCCATTGCTGCCCAGTCCTCTGTTAGTTCTATCATCGAAGAGACTTTGTTCCAAGGTGACGAGGTTTCCATCAATAAGGCCTCGAGCAGCACTAGGAGTGACACGGCCTTGCGGATAGACGCCAACTGCACTCCAAGCGAGATCAGCCGGGACAGTTTTGCCGAATTTGTGTCATCATAAATCCAGAGCCTCGGCACCAAGCGCCACCAAATATCCAGCAGCCACTCGGAGGCCCCCAGTAGCGACAAAAGTCCTCTGCGGACTTCGATGCGACCCGGAAGCCCCGCGCTTCCGGTGGCTCGCCTGGCCGTAAGAAGTGATTGAGCTGCTTCCGGGGCACCCGCTCCGCGTCTGTAAGAGCTGTGACTCTAGTATCCAAATTTGTCTTTACTGTTTACGATGGCTACCGCATTGAATAATTATTCTTTCAACGTAAAAGGTTTTCGCAGTCCAGTAAAACAGGCCGAGGTGATTAGTGTAGACCGTGCTGCAAATTGTGATGTTTTGTGCCTGCAGGAAATTAATTTCGGTTCACTATCAGACGTTAGGGCTTTTAAACAAAAGTTTAACTTAGATTGCTATTTTTCTTTCGCTAAAACTCGTAATGTGGGAGTAGGCATCATTATACCTAATCGACCTTTATTGAGAGGTCACCACGTTGTTTATCATGGCGTCGGTAGAATTATGGCTCTAGATTGTACCTACTTTTGTTTTCGAATGAGGATACTATGTGTTTATGCGCCTGCACAAAACCAGACAGTCTACTGAGCTTTTTCGAAATTTCGGTGTTTTTTTTCTAGACGGTCGTCATGTAATTCTAATTGGACACTTTAACTGTGTGCTAAATACGCAATGCAAAGTACAAGGTCCTGGGTGGGGTCGGTCTGCTTGGAATTCACGTGAGCTGCGACGCCTTGTCCAGAATTTTTCATTGCTGGATGTGCATAATGTCATGCATGGGAATACTTTTGTTAGGACAAGGCGCCGCGGACACTCCTCCAGCAGACTCGACCGGGCTTACATTCCACATGCTTTAGAGACGTTTGTCTCCGATTTACGTGTTCTGCCCAGCCCACCTTCGCCGGTGTACATCTCTGACCATCGTCCGATTCTCTTAGAACTAAAAATTCCATTTTCTTTTTCGGAGAAAACTATGGCGTCTTGATGTCCGCGTCCTCCAGGACGCGTGCTCTTGGTCAAATTTGTCCTGTGCAATACGGTGTCACTCGCTGCGTCTGATTCATTTGATTGGGATGCGCTTAAAACCCAGTGGCGCCTGCACTGCTCAGTTTAAGAGTGTTCACTTCGTCGTCGCGTTTCTGAGGAGCTGGCCGATACTGCAGCGAAGTTACGCATCACCTTGCGCGCTGAAACGCCGTCTCCCCTGATGCGAGCTTGGCAACATGACTTACGAGAACGCTTCCAGCGTTTGATTGCCGCGTCATCTCTGGCGGCGGCTGCATGGCGTTGTAGGCACAACTCTTGTGCCCATCCCGAGGTGCTACGCTATGCGAGGCAATCGTGTTTTGCGCAGTCACAATCACCTGTTTTGACGACCACACAGACACCACCTCCACAGCCGCTTCCTATGCGTGATCAATCTCTCTTTCTAGCGCATTTTCAAGAGATGTCATGTTCGGCCATGCGGACAAACTGTGATATAATACCGCCTATGATTAGAGGTTTTGCCTCACGTTCCCCAACAAGTGCTGATTCTCTGCACGTCCCTCCATCAGTTGAAGAGGTAAAGGCAGCGCTACAATCTATGAAACGGGGGACAGCCACTGGGCCAGATGGTTTTCCAGTTCAGTTTTACTTGTCCTTTTGAAATGAGCTTGGTTATTGTTACGTGGGAAATAACAGCTGTCAGTCCGCAGCCACAACGCAGCTCACCAACAAACGTCCACTTATTTACTATCAGTCTGAGGCACCTTTCTTGGGTATGCCCCACTATGCCCTCTTTCAGTCAGACGAAATCACGTAACACGACCCCCGGCGGCAAAAGTGCCGACCCGGCGAGTTTACGGGGCCTCAGCAGGAGCAGAGTGGTAACGCTTGAGCCTTGATACGTGGACGATGTCCCTTGACAGCAGAGCGGAAGAGGTTGATGGATTATCAGGGACAATTTCATATGTAGTGTCGGTCACTCGTCCAAGCACGCGGTATGGGCCCGTGAAACGAGAGAGAAGTTTTTCTGAAAGGCCTGCATGTCGCGTAGGGGACCAAAGAAGAACGAGGGAACCTGTTGGAAAGTGTTCGTCGCGATGCCGCTCGTCGTAACGATGCTTCTGCGAGTCTTGGGAAGCCATTAATCTGCTGCGGGCAAGCTGACGAGCGTGGTCAGCTCGGGTAATAGCGTCGCGTGCATATTCAGAAGTAGACTGCGCAGTGGCTGGCAGGAAGGTATCCAACGGCAATGTTGGTTCGCGTCCAAATAGAAGGTAAAATGGCGAGTACCCAGCAGTGTCATTGCGGGAGGAATTGTATGCGAACGTCACATAGGATAGTGCAAGGTCCCAATCACGATGGTCGGCCGAGACGTATTTGATAGCATGTCTGTCAGGGTGCGGTTTTAAACGTTCTGTAAGCCCGTTTGTCTGGGGGTGGTACGATGTCGTGTGCTTATGTTGGGTAGAGCAGGAACGCAGGATATCGTCAACCACTTTCGAAAGGAACGTACGGCCTCGGTCTGTCAGCAGTTGACGAGGGGCTCCATGCACTAAAATGAGATCGCGTAGTAGAAAATCAGCGACGTCTGTAGCGCAGCTTGTTGGCATGGCTCGCGTAACTGCATAACGGGTTGTGTAATCCGTAGCCACCGCGACCCACTTGTTTCCGGAGGCGGATGTTGGGAAAGGACCGAGAAGGTCCAAACCAACACGGAAGAATGGCTCCGATGGGATGTCGATGGGCTGAAGATATCCGGAAGAGAGTCCCGACGGCTTTTTGCGACGCTGGCAAATTTCACAAGCGTTGACATAACGACGTACAGAGCGTGAAAGGCCAGGCCAGTAGAAGCAGCGGCGGACACGGTCATATGTGCGAGAGACCCCAAGGTGACCCGCGGTTGGCGCGTCATGGAGCTCAAGTAGGACTGTGGAACGCAGGTGCTTTGGTATGACCAGAAGTAGGTCGTGACCATTGGGCGATAAATTACGCCGATATAAGGTGTTGTCCTTTAAGGTAAACATGCGAACAGAAGCGTCTTGCGGTGAAGATTCGAGCTGTTGTATTAGGTGGCTGATATCCGGATCGCGGCGCTGCTCGTCCCCGAGATGAAGCAGCTGGGAGATGGAAAGGACGCAGCCCACAGAATCAGTGCTCGTAGTATCGCAGTCGGCCACAGGGTAGCGTGACAGACAATCCACATCTTTGTGCAGTTTTCCTGATTTATACACTACGGTGTAAGAATACTCCTGAAGGCGGAGTGCCCAGCGGGCGAGACGACCTGTGGGATCTTTGAGGAGGTGAGCCAGCAGAGAGCGTGGTGGTCGGTGAGAACTATAAATGGTCGGCCGTATAAGTAAGGGCGAAATTTCGCGACTGCCCACACCAGCGCTAGGTATTCGCGCTCTGTGATGGAATAATTACGTTCCGAGTTGGACAGCAGCATGCTGGAATAAGCTATCACGCGATGCTGCCCACATTGTCGCTGAGCCAACACAGCGCCTATTCCGTAACCGCTGGCATCGGTGCGCACTTCGGTTGGTGCCGTAGGGTCGAAGTGAGCCAGCACAGGAGAAGAAGTGAGCGAAGTGGTCAGGTCGGAAAATGCTGCTGCTTGCGAGGGACCCCAGGTAAACGTCTTATCTGGTTTGAGTAAATCTGTTAGGGGCCGAGCGATTTCCGCGAAGTTCTTGATGAACCGCCGAAAATAGGAGCAGAGCCCCACAAAGCTGCGGACATCTTTGGCGGTTTTTGGCACAGGAAAGTCCTTCACTGCTCGAAACTTTTTCTGGGTCAGGCTGTACGCCGTAAGCGTCAACAATATGTCCAAGTATTGTAATGCGACGGCGACCAAACCGGCACTTGGATGAATTCAGCTGAAGGCCGGCGAGACGGAATACATCAAGAATTTTCGACAGTCTCTCAAGGTGCGCTTCAAAAGTTGGAGCAAACACAATCACGTCATCCAGATAACAAAGACACGTAGACCACTTGAATCCATGGAGCAGGGTGTCCATAATTCGTTCAAGGTGGCGGGGGCATTACATAGGCAGAAAGGCATGACTTTGAATTGGTAGAGGCCATCGGGTGTTACAAAAGCCGTCTTCTCTCGGTCCATGGGGTCCACGGCAATCTGCCAATAACCAGAACGAAGACCGATGGAAGAAAAGTAGGCGGCACCATGGAGGCAATCAAGGGCGTCGTCAATGCGGGGCAGAGGGTATGCGTCTTTCTTGGTGATGTTGTTAAGGTGGCGATAGTCCACACAAAATCGCCACGATCCGTCCTTCTTTTTAACTAATACAACCGGGGATGCCCAGGGACTGGAGGATGGTTCAATAATGTCC
Source organism: Rhipicephalus annulatus (assembly GCA_013436015.1). Lineage (NCBI taxonomy): Eukaryota > Metazoa > Arthropoda > Arachnida > Ixodida > Ixodidae > Rhipicephalus > Rhipicephalus annulatus. The sequence goes on along the minus strand of WOVY01015524.1, from coordinate 926 downwards.
TTCGCTAGCATCTTGTTCCCCTCCTTCTGAATTATGCTCCGCTCAAAAGCAGACACTCTGTAGGGACGGCGGTGAACAGGGTTGGCATCACCTGTGTGTATGCGATGCTGGACAAAGGACGTTTGCCCAAGAGGTCGGTCGCCAAAATCGAAATATCCTGGTAGGCCTCGAGAAGATGTTGCAGGGCTTCAACTTGCGGAGGCGGAAGATCAGTGGCGATCATGTCTACAATTTGACGGCTTGCCCGAATGTGTTGCTAGTGATGTGCGCTGCGGTGAAACAGTGTGTCTAAGGCAAGCACTTCACTTTGTGAATCGAGCAACGGACACAGGTGGGCCACAGAAATGCCTTGTGGAAGCACCTGATTCATGTAGCCGAAATTGACAAGAGGTAGACAAGTTTTGTTATCTGTGATGCTGAGCACCGTATAGGGCACTGCAACATTGTGCGCAAGGAGTACGTCGGTGAGAGGCGTAGCGTAATAGTCACCATCGGGCACAAGCTGTGAGCACAGAAAATTGACGTACGTCACAGTTTTGGAGGGCAGGCGAACAAAGTCGCTGCATTGTAATCGGCCTGTAGGTTGGTACGGGGCGGCACCGATTTGTGGGCAGTTCAAGGCGGAGCACACCAGCGGAGCAATCAATCAGAGCAGAATTGGCGGCAAGAAAATCGAGGCCTAGTATGAGGTCGTGGGGACATGTTGAAAGCACGGTAAAAAGAACGACCACTTGATGACCGGCTACGGTAAGTTGAGCTGTGCACATACCGACGACAGGCACTGTTGCACCATCTGCAACTTGGACGACACTGGTCAAGGGGGGCGTGAGAACCTTTTTCATGCGACGACGAAAACGCGAACTCATAATACAGACGTGAGCGCCGTATCTATCAAAGCGTCAACAAGTGTGTCATCAACATATAAT
>WOVY01015523.1:0-43112 GCA_013436015.1 Rhipicephalus annulatus | reverse complement strand
TAGTGGAGGGCTCCGGAAATTTCGACCACCTATAGCGTTCTTTAACCTGCTCCCAAATTTGAGCACACGGTCTACAACATTCCGCCTCCATCGGAATGCAGCCGCCGCAGCCGGGATTCGAACTCGCGACCTGCGGTCAGCAGCCGAGTACCTAGCCACTAGACCCACCACGGCGGGGCGGCGAACACTGAGGGCTACATCCGCTGGGACGCGATATAGTTAATCCATCAACCCATCCATGTGCATCTCAGCCCCGACACTGCAAGAAAATCGCTTACGAATTCCATTATCGGGTCGCGTACCGGAATTATCAATTTATTTATTTATTTTGCCAAACTGTCAAGAATGCGGTTAGAGCAGATAATATTTGCACGATACATCACGCTGCGTGGAATTTGTTGCCCCTTCATACGAGCACATCGAAATGAATAAATGTATACACAAAAAGTTTGGCACAGTCTGAAAACACTGATACTGAATCTAAACGAGGGAATATGCGTCACAAGAATTAACGCACTTCGATGAGCGTTTGGTAGCATCACGGCGTAATTTCGCCCATTTTACTGACCTCCTGTTGTTTTTTATCTGCTAATACACGCATGCCCTCTCCTGATTGTGTACGGTGCTGCTGTTCTCATCCCGTATGTCGCCATCTCGTAGGCCACTCCAGACCAGTTAAGCCTAATGAAAATGGGCGTTCATATTCTATCCTCACTTTTGCGTCAATCGTGCACCCGATTAAACTTAACCACGTAAATGTTTGAACAAGACGTTCCACGCTTTAGCGGATCAGCTTTCTTACCACTCACTATGTGTACTTGAATTGCGGAATACACACCTTAACTCCTTTCGTTCCTCCGAAAGGGTGCAACGGACGCACTGCGTCATCGACCCAGCCTTACACGATATGGCTTCCATGAGTCAAACGAGTGTTTTTTCTTTTTTCTCTTTTTCCTCAACGCACTTCACAGCACGGAGACGAAAGAAACGGTACAGGCGCAGATGATTCAGAGGAGGCAACCATAAAAGATCGACGTAATAACACACCGCGTCGTCCGCAGCGCGTGCGTTGTCGCGCATGTCAAGAGGGCGATTCTTCGTCGTTCCGCAAGCCAACCGCGGCCGTCTCGGTGACAAGCCGTTGCAACAAGGTTACCGCCGAGGCGTTATCGGTGGCCGCACACCGACAACGACTGGCCACTTCTCCGCGATCTTCAAGGCAGCGTTATAATTCTGCGTTCTGTTTTTCTTTTTTCTTTTCTATGGCAAAGCTCTAAACTCACTCACTCCTTTCTTTTTTTCTATATTTTTTTTTCTTTTTAGGTCGCGAACAGCTGTAGGCAAGGCAAGACGAAGGCAGCGGGACACGCCTTTGCGCATTGGGGACAGCGCGCGCGAGATCGCACGTCAAGCGAGTCGTCCATATCGCTACCTGCCTCGCCTTCGTTTCGTAGGTCGCGCCTCCGCTTGGATACCGAGGGCCACTCGAGATTCTCTCGGGGGCACGGAGAGCTGCATAGAAGCAGCGCCGAACTGCGCGCTCGCCCTTATCCGGGGACATCCGTCGCGGCACCGCAAGGTGCTCGAGGGTGGCGCGAACGCCGGCTCGTGTTTATCAATGACCGCGCGCGCAAGCACTAGTCGCGAAGGCCATGGGATCAAACACTCCACTCGTAGACATCCCTCTTCGCGCTTTAACCGTGTTAGGCGTTTTCCTAACGGGAGCTCCGTGGACGTCGTCTGCCGTGAGACAACGGGAGGTATACCTTTTACAGAGGCTGTATAACTATGGAGGCAGCACGTGCGCTTCCATAGACACTCAAGAAAGACTGAACCAAGCGGGTCAAGTCAGATATCGGACTGGATTGAAGGCTGTACAGATTCGCACAAACCTGTCGGCACAGCTCGAGCAGCTTCTTGTACAAACGCAAGGCAACATTATGTTGCAGACGGAAAACTCGGTTCTCTGTTGCCACGGGAGCATGGCGCGCGAACGTAAACCTCTCGCTGTAGACATCCACGAAGTTCTTGCAGGCGGCAAAATGCAACCCGACGCATTACGGACGCTGAACATATATATAGTCCAGCAAAGTTATAGCTTTACTGATTGTTGGCCTAGTTGGCACTTGCTTAATAACATGCTTTATTGACATGCTTAATGACAGCCGCTTGTGCTTGTCTTTGAGCGTTCCTTTACTTTGTGTGTGTGTGTGTGTGTTGTTTGCGGCCAGAGCATACCATTAAGAACTTATAGCTCATGCGAGAACCTGACGCCGACAAGCTTGTCTGGATTCGATCATAAGAAACCGACCTCTGTAGGAGTGAGTTCATGAGGTCGTGGGTTTACAAAGGATAGCTCGAAAACTATTTGCTGCAAAACTAACGAAGCAAACAAGACAGTGGCGTACAGGTTTCTATCGCCCAATACAATTTAAGCGGCTGCCTCACTGCTTAGTCGAAGCAACGTTATATAGCTTGAATCAACGACTTGCGTTTGTTCGCGTACACGTGCGTTGCAAATGCTAGTGATTTCGATATATATATATATATATATATATATATATATATATATATATATATATATATATATATATATATATATATATATATGCGTGTGAGAGAGAGAGAGAGAGAAGCTCGTTTTCAGTGCCGTAATATCACGTTCACTTGCTTCAAATTTGAGACGAACAAGTAAAAGCGAAAAAAAAAACACCATGAAGGAGCACGTACTTATGGATATAAGGCTTGCTTGGAAAAAAAAATAAAAGAACAAGGACAGAACCATGGCATCATGGGCTTTCGGTGTCGCTTCACAATGTTCTCGCGCCATAACCGAGCGATTGCGGAAGACCATTCACGTCTACGGAGTCGTTGTCGATGCTTCATCACGGCTATACGCACACGCCTATACTCACACGGAACCGCCACTTGCGAATCATTAGGTACGCCCCCGAAAGGGCGAAGAAAAACGGCTGCCATTAGCCTCGAGTGCCCAGCACGTTCGCTGATGTGCAACAGGCTCGTAAAGGACACGCTCCATCGCTTTTTTTTGTAGCACTGGAAAGGTTATCGTCGCGAGACGATGCGATTGTGACGTCGTTAGAAGCAACGCTAGCGCAAGCGCAGCAAACGACCTCATGCCAGAAGCACTCTGCACTGAAGTGGCTGACGATGAGTTTATCCCGCGCATTTCGATTGGAGCAAGCATGACGTGGTCATTCTCGTTCAGCTTTGCTCTCTTCATAGTAGCCCCGCCACGGTGGTCTAGTGGCTAAGGTACTCGGCTGCTGACCCGCAGGGCGCGGGTTCGAATCCCGGCTGTGGCGGCTGCATTTCCGATGGAGGCGAAATGTTGTAGGCCCGTGTGCTCAGATTTGGGTGCACGTTAAAGAACCCCAGGTGGTCTAAATTTCCGGAGCCCTCCACTACGGCGTCTCTCATAATCATATAGTGGTTTTGGGACGTTAAACCCCCCATATCAATCAATCAATCAATCTCTTCATAGTATTTCATTCGTCCGAAGGCGATTTAGACTACTACGTCAATGATTCCTTTGCATATGCGCCATTTTCGGTATATACTGACGTAACGGACTCCGAAGTACCTTTGGCCCGCGAAAGATGGCGTCCAGCCGAATATCTGGCGAGCTTGCAAATGGCTTGCATACAAACGAATCACTGAATCTGTGGTATATGCAGATTGTGTCGAGCACTTGCAATGCTGTCGCTCGAGTTCCCTTTCCGTGCATTCATACTTTTCAACATTGAGATTTGTGTTCCGCCTTGATGTTATCCTTGCACCAATATTATCCATCCTGCGCAAAGACGGAAATTGGTCATGCGGCCGAAAGCGATTTCCGAAGCTTCGGTTGATGATGATTGATATGTGGGGATTAACGTACCAAAACCCCAATAGAGACGCCGTAGTGGAGGGCTCTTGAAATTTCTACCACCTGGGGTTCTTTAACGTGCACCCAAATCAGAGCACAATTTCCGCCTCCATCAAAAAGGCAACCGCCGCAGCCGCGGGATTCGATCCCGCGACCTGCGGGTCAGCAGCCGAGTATCTTGGCCACCACCGCGGCGGGGTTCCCAAGCTTCAACGTGCTGAACCTACGCACGCATATACTACAACGTTGCATGACACATCAAGGCCCGATCAAATTGTTGGTACATGTGGGGATGACCAAAACGAGGTGAAACAACCTAAACGCGTCCTAATATTTTTGCATCGGCGCTTACAAACACTCACTTCGAAGCGAGAAGGTGGAAAGTTGGTACAGAAGGCCATAATAGAGGAATACTGCATGCCTTTACGGTCACAACACAGCTTGAGCCACGGACTGTGAACAGAAAATTCGAACGGCGAATGTTTTTGTTCCGTTCGCCCCATATAGAAACAGACACGGTAACGTTCACTTTTATTTTCGAACCTTATTTTCCTCGTAGTTTTTTTTTTCTTATTAATGTTGAGACTATCCAACGGCAATTTTCTTAGGCTGTTGTTGACCTTTTGATCAAGAAGAACCACACCAGCCGAAAAGGACAACATTTTGACTACATCAAAAAAAAAAAAAGGAAATCATTGGTATGTTTCCTGAACCACATTACAAGTACAGTCCAGGAAGACATCGAGTGATAGCTTAACTATCACCGAATGGTTGCAGAGTCATACGCGTAATCCACGGTAGCCCTTATATAGCTATATAGTTGACACTCGCTGTCGCACAGTAGAGGGGTTTTAACCGATTCGAAACCGCCATTAAGTGACGTACAGCGGCGAATAAGCACTGCGTGGAACTGAGCCGTACTGAGCAGACGGGTGAGCTTCAATGCCCACATTTGCTTATCTGCCACCCGTACAACACTATAAGGTTATTGCCGGACGACGAGGACGACAACAACGCCAGTGTGAGAAGACGGATACAGTCCGGGAGTTTTAATACGAACACGAGCAAGGCTTTCGCGAGGACAAGGGCTCATAAGGGGCGTGCACGCACGAAGTATGTAATCGCAAAACAAGTATCGTATAACGCTTATCTCTCCTCGGCGGTTATCTTTCCGACGAATCTGGTACCAGTTGATGAAAAAAAAAGAAAACTTGGAGTTATACCTTTCAAGCACTGCATGCGACACATACATGTAGGTATCCGGAGGCACTGCGTTCAGTTGGACTGAATATCTGGAGTTCTACGCGGCAAAATCACGGTATGACTACGATGCACACCGTCTTGGAGGGCTCCGGAAATTTCGGCCATGTACACGTGTCCTTGAGCATGCACGGGCCTCTAGCATTCCGTCTCTACCGAAATGCGACCGCCGCGGCCTGAATCGAACCCACGACCTTTCAGTAAGCATCCCAACAGTATACCACCGCGGCGGACAATTGGCCTCGATAAATCGCTACAAAAACGACCTACAGGGCGCGATATGTAGTGATTTTTCGGTGCCATTGCGATTGACCCGCCAACCTCGCTAAATAATTCTATAGCCTCCCTGTCCTTCCGCTTAATTACTTCCTCCTCTGACAGCCGCGCGCGTTTCCTCAGTTAACATCACCGCCAAAGGTGCATGAAAAAAAAAACGACTACAAAATACGATGATGACACTAGATTAGCCATAGCTGAAGCAGGTTCCAAACATTAAATATCAAGGACTCTTGTCACCGCGCAGTATTATATAGCCCTCATGGTATAGCGTTTGATCAGTCATCTAACTTAGGAGGGTATAGCGGTGCCGACTACAGACGGTACTGCATGATATTTAGCCAAACATCATGAAAACAAAACCTAATACAAGAGGACACACCGAAAAGCGCAAAATTCCAGCGCTTGTCGATGTGTCCTCTTTTGTTGTGCTTCCGCGCTGCTATAGGATGAAGGGTCATCCAAGCCTTTCGCCTTAACACCGCGTCCCGATTCGTTTCCGTCGTTTCACCACTCAGCATCGTGCGCGCGGCACGCCCTGCGGGAGATGGCAGACACGACGAGTTCGCTGCTTCCATCATTACGTGATTCGTGTAGACGCAGCGCAAGCAGGTCACAGAGACAAGTCACGATTACTGGACAGGGCTGAGGGGTTTGCACAGCATATAATGGGCACGAAGGAAAAGAGAGACAGACGGAAGAGAAAAGCGTGCTTGCAAGCACACTTTTCTCTTCTCCTGTCTGTCTTTGCAAGCACACTTATCTCCCGTCAGTCTAGCGAAATGCGGCTTCCATGGAAGCCGCATTCCACGAGGCTGACCAGTAGTATATGTACAGCAGCCGGCTCTTCTCCACGGACTGTTGACGGAAGTGTAATCACGTAAACAGCGGGTACACACTGCAGACGTGAAAAAGGGTTCATTTTCCCGCTCGATCGTGCGTCGTATAGTCGGACCCCTCCAGCGAAAGCGGGGTAGAAACGACCGTGGGTTTCTTTCGCCTTGCCTGAATGGTTGCCTCCGCATGCAACGGTATCGTCGATGCGTCAGCTTCGGAGTACAAGATTTCCTGCCCCCCGCATTTTACTCACAGTCAATGCGATACGTTCGATCGTGTCGCAGCAACGCGAGCACGGCCCGAGGCTAATCGACGCAAACAAGCAGCATCCACGGCCAATTGATGGTTGTCTGCCCACCGCAATCAGCAGACGAATCACAGACGGGAGAGGCAATTGCACGGATCGACGGCGCTTTTTTTTTGGGGGGGGGGGGGGGGGCAACGGCTGTTGTTTTTGGTCTGCGTCCGTGAAGGCACCCCTTAGGAGTGGGGAGGGAGGAGGTGATTTTTCATTGAATTAGGGAAAAAAAAGAAAAGTTAACGTCCAACTGCCTGCAACAAAGTGCGACACTTCAGCAGTATTTCACAAAGGAAAGGGTAAGGAGGGATTAAAAGATATATATAGAAAAGTAAAGATAGAGAGAAAAATGAAATATTGGGAGACGGTTAGAAGACTTCGAAGAGAGTATATCGCGGATGGGACAACCGCCTGCCACGAAATACATTGAGCGTATTAAGGCACCGCTTAGCGTTCTGTATTGGTGTACTTACATGGAGTGTTCGCTCATTTGATGTAAATAAAGTTATTTTCTTCCTCCTTCTCGCATACTATAGTAATTTCTTGTTTCGTTAGATAAACATGCCCAACCGTGTAGAAAGACCTGCAATCCCGTCTCGCTTTCTGTACAGAAAGTACACATCTCAATTCGTCAAGAGAATATCTCAGATAGACAGCGCACTTCACTTGACGCACGTCCTCTCTAGAACGCGTCCACGAATAACAGCGTTCTTGTATATTCCGGCCTCCTTGGAATTGCGGTCGGTCGGTAATATCGGATCTGCGGACTCGTGCTCAGTTTCCAATAGCGAAACGGTCATGGTCAAATCCATTACTCTAACATAGAACGTACGCTGACATCTTGACACAGAATGCCTTCAACGTACAGCTTTTACGAAATGCATCCAATAAGCCACGGGCATTGTGGAAGCAAATTATATACGAGTACACTGAAGGACACCGACGCACGCGCGCCGTGTAATTATAGCTGACTCCGGCGCTTGCGTATACGCAGCAATAGCGTTTCGAACATGTACAAAGGATGAGAGAATGAACGCAGACATTGGGCAGGGAAGTCCTCCATAGACCGCAGACAACCACGCGCCATAGAGCGTCAACACAACGCGGAGCCCGAAAGGGAAAGAAAGAGAAGGGAAGCTTCAACAGAAGCCCTGTGGCGTAATGCACGCTCTCGTCACAACAGAAAGCCGCGCAGTTCCCTGCGGGCGAAGACAGAAGCGCCGAAACGAGCGATAGCGCCGTCTGTCGGTGGCGTGTCTTCAGCTCGCAGAGGAGGCGGGGGTCACAGGTGCCAGCACGAGAGTAATTAAGCATCCCCGTGTTTTGTCGACTTGCCAGACGTGCGTCTCTCTCGCCCGTGACCGTCTCCGAACGACGCATCGCTCCCCGTCGCGTTGGATGACCGTGAATGAAAGCGCCCGCAAGCATGCGAACGCGTTTCGGCGAGCTCGTGCCGCAAGGACACGCCACTCCCTCGTTATAAACCGCAGCCCCTTGCAGTGTACGGTGAAGTTCTTCACCAAGGCTACAAAAAAACAATTTGGTGTATATATTACGCGTGAACATTACGTGTACAGGACCACGTGAGCAGAATCATGTGCGAGTCACTTCACTGATGACGTTTTCCAATGTATCCGTGAGCACATATAGCACATCACGCCAGTCTGTCAAAGCGACGGGAAACTGGTATGATGCTTGTTTAGACTGGCGCTCGGCCAAAGCCTTGCGCGGTGGCTGCGCCTTGCCCTGTTACCATACCAAAGCTTCAGCTCCACATCACCACATACTGTGAGGCAAGTCCAAATACCACGCACAGGGGTATACAGCCTCACTTTGGGTTCTCACGAACAAACCCGCGCACTTGATCGAATACTGCCGTCAATTTCCAGCACATTGCTTTGAAGCCAAGTGATGAAAGGCGATTTAGCAGAGCAACGTCCCTTAGCACAAGTTCTACGGTTAACGCGCACAGTTGGGAGGGCTGGTATACGTTAACCTAACCGGTTGAGTGTGCTGCACGGCACAGGCTATAGGGGCGAAGAACTGAACGCTATACTTATCCAATTCTTCATCCTTCGTCTGTGCCGCGATGTAGAAACAAGTTTAGAGACGTAGGTGTTTCGCGCCTTAGAGTTTGCTCAAATTAACTAGAGGGGACCCTGGCGCTGCGATCGTTAAGCGGCCATGGGAATGATGGGTAGTATACGGATTTGCCTAATCTTCGTACTTGCGGGCGGCGAATCGTACTTGCGGCTTCTTTTATTGCTAGTTTCGGTTTCGTTTTGAAGAAAAGAACGAACTTTTTTGAACTTCGTGACCCGCTTCGAAATGGCAAGCCTAAAAGAATATGGTGGTGAAGCGCGACCACTTAATATTTTTCTGATTTTTTTTTCGTGAGAAAACAGCTCCAAGCCACACGAACATAACGGAGTCGGTAGCAGGCCAAAAGTATAAAATTAGACAAATAAGTTTACTATGCCCATTCTCGCTGAAGAGCCGTGCGTTGCAGCTGCCATAGACACTAGCGCCAGAATTCCCTCTAGTGTCTGAGAGAAAAGGTCTAAGGTCTGATACAAAAGTGCGACGGGCGCGACACTGCGCCTCGTACTACGACACACGACACGCAGCCCCGGTGCAGAACGCCGGGGTTGAGCATGAACAGCCACCCTAACCACGGTGTGGCCTCCGCTCAGGTATAGGTGGCGTCTATTAAGCGCCGAATACACCCGGATTCTTCCTCTGCAGCGCGGATGACGCAAGTAGCCAGCTGCGCGACGCGTGCCTGCATGCGCCGCAATCGGAGGCCCCCGCAGATCTTCACGCGCTTTCCGCGCGTCCCGCGGAGCCACGAACGCAGCTGCAACTGCACAGCTCGGGCGTGCAAGGTGCGCTGCTACCGCAACCGACGAAGAGGGCGCATGCGAGTACGTGCGTTAGGCTTCGCACGCTGCCGGGGCTCTCTCGAACGCTGATCTGCATACACAGGCGTCCCGTCGGCCACGGCGTCGTTAAAGCTGCGCGCGATGAATCCTCCAACCTACCAGGCGCATTCTGCAGCTAGAAGATCGTCGTTCAGAGACGCAAGCAGTCGTGACGCGAACGGGATGGCAAGATGCCAGCTTACTTCCATCGAACAACCACACGCGAGCAGCGCTTATATACATAAACGGCTGACAGAACGAGGACGGAGTATGCGTACATGCACGTCTTATACGAAGACGTCAATATACGCAACGATTCGCACACGTTTGCGAAAAATGGGAGACTTTCATGTATACAGTAACCTGAACAGAAAATTTCCTATCCGCAGTTTACACGAAGACTAGTTTCACGTATCGGGCGAAGTTGAACGTCGTGTGCCTGCGAACGGTATCACTCATGCATCCTAACCATAGTGTATAACTCAATAAACAATTGTATCGGGCCAGTTGGTAAGGATCCATCTTGCTAGGAAGCGCAGCCACTATTACACTGTGTTGTGCGTCCTTTGTAATAGTGGCTGCGCTTCCTAGCAAGATGTAACCATAGTGAACCTTATTATGATTCTAGTTGGAGCTTATAAAGCATCTCGTGAAATACTATATTAGGCCAAACAAGGCCTCGAATTTCCTCCATACCAATTGAACAGTCAAAGCTGCGAGGGACCCGGCTTAACGTATACATACAAACACTCCATCAAAGTGGCAACCCCAACTAATTAAATAGTATGCGGTAACTTTTAACATGCAAATAGCTCATTTTCTCGAGATTTGTCTGCCTGCGCCTATTTATTGTATTGATTCACCATGCACATGCTCTAATACATCCACATTCGCGATAAAGGCGACATCACCATGTTGCGCCTGTGCCATGGACCGGGCGCAGGAGACCAGGTGCTCGGTATACTTGTGTGAGCGTACTCGTACGCAATACGTTCTTCATACACAGTGGCACGGGCACTGCACGTCGCTGGGCCTCGTCGCAGATAAGTAGACGTGGATACACGCGCGCTCCTTCGCTCGGTCGGTATCATCATCATCATCATCAGCCTGACTACGTCCACTGCAGGACAAAGGCCTCTCCCATGTTCCGCCACTTAACCCGGTCCTGTGCTTGCTGCTGCCAATTTATACCCGCAAACTTCTTAATTTCATCTGCCCACCTAACCTTCTGTCTCCCCCTAACCCGCTTCCCTTCTCTGGGAATCCAGTCAGTTACCCTTAATGACCAGCGGTTATCCTGTCTACGCGCTACATGCCCGGCCCACGTCCATTTCCTCTTCTTGATTTCAGCTATGATATCCTTAACCCCCGTTTGTCCCCTAATCCACTCTGCTCTCTTCTTGTCTCTTAAGGTTACACCTACCATTTTTCTTTCCATTGCTCGCTGCGTCGTCCTCAATTTAAGCTGAACCCTCTTTGTAAGTCTCCAGGTTTCTGCTGCGTAGCTAAGTACTGGAAAGATGCAGCTGCTATATATACCTTCCTCTTGAGGGATAGTGGCAATCTACCTGTCATAATTTGAGAGTGCTTGCCGAATGTGCTCCACCCCATTCTTATTCTTCTAGTTACTTCAATCTCGTGGTTCGGCTCTGCGGTTATTACCTGCCCTAAGTAGACAGTCTTTTACAAAAGACTATGTCGCTCGGTATAAAAAGCCTTTATCCACCGCCTGCTTTTAAATAATGTCCAATTCGAATGGAAAAGCTGACCTTGCGTGTGATTCGCTCATTGTACTTGCGTGTAATTCGCTCGCAGCCATGTCTCTCGAACGGAGATGGTTGCCGGAGCGATTTTCCGTCAACCTCGCGGATACTCATGACACACCACCAAATAGGAGGTTGAACGAATCTAAGTTGTTCAAAAGGAGACCAGAGCCTCCGAACGCTGCATGTCAACCTGCTGGCGTCTGCTATCCCAAGCCTCTCTAAATACGATTACTTCAAGATATCTTTTCCCGAAAAAAACAACGCCAAATTCTCGTGGGGCGAATCCACGCCAACCCTCGAAAACGTACATACGCTTCCAGTGCGTATAGCGTCAAACAGAAGAAATCTCACCGCTAAGTAAAGACGCACTCATGATTTGACCGTGAGATAGACGCGCCGCCCCAAACAAAACTTGGGAAGCCAATTGCGGCTACCCTTGACCAGCGCAGTGTCTATTCTCCCGGAAACCGGGATAATTGTTCAAAAATATTTCTCCCGGCGGTCGCCTCCCATTGGCTCTCATATGTCACGTGACTAACTTCCATGAAAAGATGAAAAACTGGCTGCTGTGGGACAGACTGGGCATACGTAGCCTAGCGTGCGTTAGATTAGGTGAGGTTAGGCTGCGGGACAGACTAGACAGACGTGGTCCAGCGTGCGTTGGGTTAGTTTACGTTAGGTTATGTTGAATAGGTTAGGTTAAGTTCTACGGTTGCTGGGAGAATCACACAAAAAATTTATCCCGGCAGTTAGTCACGTGACTTATGAGAGCCAATGGTAGGCGACTGCCAGGAGAAATTTTTTTGATCAATTATCTCGGTTGCCGGGAGAATAGACACGCCCCTTGAGCAGGCCCGCCGAGCCACAATAGCCAGTGGGGCCCTGGACCTGAGCGGCACCGCACACGATAACCAACGAGTTGTTTCCTTATCTACTGCTCCAGCGCTTATTTGAGGCAAGCAAGCCTATTCAGAATCAGGCTCACTTGGTGGATTCCGCGCTGAACGGTTGTGTCGTCCACGATCTCCGACACCAGCCTACAGCTCTCGCCGATCGGCCCGCCATTCGCGATCTCTTGGCACCGTGTAGCCCTCGCCGAGCGGTGCCCCGTCCTCGGACTCCTTCGACCATGTCCCCCTTTTTCCTAACTTTTCTCTCTTCTTTCTGTCGCTATCTATTCTTTGTCTTTCAACTATTCACTTTATCCTCATTTCCTCTTCTCCTACACACACACACACACACACACACACACTTAGCGGTCGCCTTAATTTTATTTCCAACGATTTCGACCGCTGGACCGTTCTTCGCATTCGTTCGCAAACCCTGACCAAGACCAGTCTACCGGTCGAAACCGTTTGAAATAAAATTAAGACAACCACTAAATTCTTTATTCAATGATTACCCCGCTTAGCCCGAAGGCGCTGCAGCAGGGGGGTTACAATGTCGAGAAAAACACATCTTCATTAATACAGCACAATTGTTCATTTGATAAGTAATTCCATTCTCCAATGGAACGAACAAAAAACGAATTAGCATACAAATTAGATCTGGTACGGTACTCTAAATTGTGTCTCTTATTTTCTTCCCACATATGTTTGTTCTATTGGAAAAACTTCTGTATATATATATATATATATATATTCTGCTCTCGGCAAGTTATTTTTTCACCCACTTTTCTTCATATTCACATTACAATTTGGTTAATATCTTCCCCTATACTTTCCTTGGCATTGTCTGTTAGATCTCATTAATATTTTGTAAAAACACAAAAAACGAGCCTTTAGGTATACACTTTTTTCCACATATATATATATATATATATATATATATATATATATATATATATATATATATATATATATATATATATATATATATATATATATATAATATATATATATATATATATATATATATATATATATATATATCCCTTCTAATTCGGAGTATGCGTGCGTGGCTAAACTATAGCCTGTGGATATGGGTCCGCACAATGCATGCAAACTTTATGTAACAATTGTGAGCAACAAAATCCAATTAGAATTCAAGATGTACGCGCCTTCCCGCTTCCGAAAGGCTTCCACCACATCGTTCGAGACGGCGTGGCATCTTCAGACAAACAGGCTGGCACGACAAAGGCCTTCGGCACGAACCACACCAAGGGGCACGTCACGCCGCCCTACACCCCTTGCAGCATCCGCTTCCGAGAAGAAGAAAAAAAAAAAGGGCGGCACACGCACGCCGAAGAGCGTCGTCAGTCGTGGCGTAATTCCTCCAGGTGATGATGAGGCCCGCGTATCTTTACGGTGACGCAAGTCGGCTTGGCTGCTGTGGCCTATATGGTATACGGGTGCTCGTTGTAGCACTATGGAAAGCTATACCGTGAAATGCCAAGGTATATTTATTCACGCCATCTAAGATTTCAGAGGCAGATTGATTGATTGATTGATTGATTGATTGATTGATTGATTGAATACCAACCTTTCTGGCGCACCCGAAGAACGGCACGTCATTACCGTACCGATTATCTCACCACCCTGCCCAGTTTCTACTCAATAGTCACACGTTTTCACAACCATAATAATTATACCAGGTGTTTTATGTCCCAAGACAACCATACGATTATGAGAGACGCCGTAGTGGAGAGCTCCGGAAATTTCGACACCTGGTGTTCTTACACATGCACTGACAACGCACAGTATACACCGGTTTCTACAGTATCTCGCCTCCATAGAGATGCGACCGCCGCGGCGGCGGTCGAACCCGCGACCTTGGGTTGTCGAAACAATACCGATTGAATATCAAATATTGATAGGGGCTGAAAACAAAAACGCTGATGCTCCTCAAAATGAATTTGAGGTTCCCTGAACAGCCAACCACGTAGTCAGGAAAAAAACCAAAATAATACCAGCAAAAAAAATACCGTCAAAGTGCTTATAGCTTGCGCGAATATGCATATTCGCCAATAACTGCTCTTAAGAAGTCAGAACATCGTGCGCAAAATTAACACCACATACAGATTTCACCCAGTTTTCTGTCCTACAGGCAGACAGACAGATGAGCGAGGAGGTAATGATGGTAACGAAGCTTTGTCGTATTGAAGAGAAAAGCTTTAGAAGATTGTGGGCAGACTAACTAGGAAATAAAGAAGTCTTGCGGTACGTTACGAACTGGCCTAAGGCGACTTGAAGGCGACCGCCACCTTCTTTACCTCCAGAGCCTATTGTATATCGGTCACCCCAGCACCTCCTCCACACACACACTAGACACTTCGTTCCCCTCACCCGGTGTTGAACTTCCGCCGGCATCGGCCGTCCTTAGACGAAACAATGACGTCACGTCATGGCACGGACGTGCGACGTCAGAAATTGCGGCGATCTGTAATCGCGTGATTGTTCGAAAGATTCATGTTGGCGCTGACTGTGAACTTTCGCGTTCGACGGGGTATCTAGGGCTTTGACCTTTAAAACTGAATATTATACCTCGGAAGTATCGAACAGACATGGGAATGGCGGTACTGCCGTACATAACAGAAACATGTAAACAAGGGGCCCTTAAATAGTAGAGTACACTACGGTACGCGTTTGTTTGTTTGTTTGTTTGTTTGTTGTTGTTATTGTGTTTTAAGTTTCCCTGCGTTCTTTTATTCGACGGACAGTTTTCTTTTATTTTTATTTTTTCCTTAGAGTGCCCTCCGGCGACTGCGGGCCCCTGTACTAATAATGTACACTCGATACAGTAATTTAGCACAGAAAAGCATTGATAGGTGCGAAGATCAACGTACACAGACGAGGACCTACAAACTCCACCAGGGAGCTGACGACATCCAGAGCGGTGCAGACGCGCTCCTCGCGGGCCGGCGACAGGGCGAGAGTGAAAGTGTTTGCAGTGGCTGCGGCGGCCTCAACGGCACGGCGGTGCAGTCGGGCAGCGAGACAAAAGACCGCCGGCTTTGACCGAGCCCCGCCGCTGCCAAGGGCTGCGGGCGAGAGCCAGACGACAAACACTGCAGGAAAAACCAGTTTCCTCCGCCGCCGCCGAGGGAAGACCCGCGGCGGGGGGCGGCGATCGCCGACCGCGCGTTGTTGAGCGCAAAGGCGACGACGTCCCTGCAGAACGACTTCCCTGCAGAGGCACAGCCAGCGCTATGCGATCGACGGGGTGCAGCAGAACCATAGCTCCACAAATACGGGGACATGTTTGAACGAAGAGTATACGCGCGCGATGTCGATAAAACTCGAGGCAGAGCCCTCCGTGTCGACGTCTTGTGTCAGCCATAGATGGCGCGCACATAATGCGAGTTCGCCACATTGTGACAAGATGGCTCCGCATTTCGTTGATACCACCACGTTCACTTTCTTTGAGGGCCCTAAAGTGAAACGTTAAATATCATTAGACAGATTAATCGTTCCTTCAGAGCTCCATTACCTTCGCCATCACAGAGGGTTGCTAATAGAAGAGGAAATAAAGGTCACAGTCTGATCTTTGAATTTCGATTGATTGATTGATATGTGGGGTTTAACGTCCCAAAACCACGATACGATCATGAGAAACGCCGTAGTGGAGGGCTCCGGATATTTCGACCACCTGGGGTTTTTTAATAGTGCGCCCAAACCTGCGCAGACGGGCCTACAGCATTTTCGCCTCCATGGAAAATGCAGCCGCCAAAGCCGGGATCCGATCCTGCGACCTGCGGGTCAGCAGCCGAGTACCTTAGCCACTAGACCACCGCGAAATGCGATCTTTGAATTTCGCGCCGAAACTACAACGCGTTCACGTCAGTGACGTAACAAGTTTCAAACTCCTTTTTTTTGTATTTTGGCCGTATTGGCTCAATCCTATTTTTCTAAAATTTGGATATTTAACATTATGGGTCCCTCGAAGTTCACTGAACAATTCCTACCTATAACATAGGTCGTACAACACGCCGTAAAACATACGACATCAAAGCGAGGTAGTGCTGTAGCTACAAGATGGCGTCGCCACACGTATTTCTTCTTGCACGTTTTCTCGCTTACCAAGCTTCTTCTTGCGGTGAGGGTGGTGTTTTCGGTGTTCTGAAATCTCAATATACTAACACGCCAAAAATCGGTTTTCAGTTTTTAATTTTACATTAAATATTAACCAAGAGAGGACAAAGTGGCGATTTGCATTATCAACTTGCCAAACCCATACGGTGACCGAGCAAACAGGACGGTGGCGGTAAAGTAGCTTAATATTCCATACGCTGTCCCGTGCCAAACAATAGTTCTACAAACCGTCGGAAATTATTGTAGACAGCTCATTGAAAACTGCCCACGCGTATGATCAGTTGATCATATCAGCGAAATTGTTGGCACCGAAACAGTTGAAAGAACGATGAGCGATGTCCGTTTCTATTGTCCATCCATGTAATTTCCATCACGTTATACGATACGAGCTTCGAACGAGTGTCCAGTCTCGGTCTTTTCACGCGTAACAAAGCTCAGCGTGTCTGAAATAAGTACTCAGAAGGCTGCCGACCCGAAGAGAGAAATAAGAGGAATGCATCCGGAACAACACTCGCAGCATGCCCGTTCGCCTCACTCCAGTCGCAAACGAAAAGAGTGAATCATGCTCGTCTCTGCTGCGCCACAACAACGCAACGAGACTAATGAAAGAGAAAGAAGGTGGCGCCTGTCTAAAGACAGACGCTCGTCTTCCGGTTGTTTTGCAATTTGAAGCTGCCCGAGACAGGCCGATGACAGATGGGGGCAACGCTGGTTCCAGACGAGACCGTCCCCGCAGGAACCGTCTCATTAAGAAATGGCGGCGAAATGTGTGCCATCGGTTGTCACGGAGTGGAGCTACGTCAACACCGGGTGCTTGCTGAGAGAGGTTTGGTCGAGAACATTCTTATTCTACTTTTCTATCTGGCACGATACCACTTTAACGGACACGTGCGTGCTTGGGGGATACTTCTGAATGGTAAATGAAGTATACAGTGAAGTGTACCACGCATGACTGCAAATGGCCACTATAAGTGGCGCTCGTCGAGGTCAAAGGCCTTACTGGAAACGGAAAGATAACAGTATTTGTCACAGCAGGTGATTTACCATTGCCCTATTTCGAAATAATGTGACAATCAAAGCTCTGGTTGGTCCAGTCCTTGATCTCTATGGCTGTTTGTCCTCTTCGCCCTCAACATGGTTTCTCTGTAGCAGGGGTCTCAAACTCACCTCAGCCACAGGGCCGCGGTCTCGTAATTCATTCCTGCAAGGGCTGGTGGGCAGTGAAGGTAGGAGCACGCGCGGAGAGGGGGGGGGGGGGGGGTATTCGCCCAAATGGTCAAATGGCCAACAAACAGCCTTTCCATACCGATCAGCGAAACGACTAAAATTTGAACCCGATTTTGTAATATAATTTTTTCATGGTTATCTTTCAACATATGGTGGCTACATGGGGCCTCTCACAAGAGCAATGTTTTAGACAAGTCACGCCTGTGTAGCTTGAGAACATACTTATTAGGAAAACAAAACATCACCGCCATCTCCACAAAGTGAATGATGTTAGAGGAGCTTGCTCAAAGAAGATCGGGTAACCCGCGAATCCTCCGTTGACATCTCCTATCATATATAGATGTGACAACGTTGTTACATATCCCGGACTGAAACCGCAGGGTCCCTGCGGCGAGCCCGAGCTGCTGTTGCGTTGCGAGCCGACCACGCTGCTGCCTTGGCTTTTGAGGTGTTCTTGAGGGCGAGCGATAACAAAGAGTGTTAACTACGTGAGCTCCCGGAGAAGAGACAAGAAGCGCACGTGCCGAGAGTTGTGTACGCCGCCTTGAGCGGTGGCGCGCCATCTAGCGAGCATTTCTGAGATCACCGGAGAAGTGTACGCGCCGCCACTACCAGACAAGGCGCGAGCATAGGAAGCTTGCGAAAAAAAAGCTCGTAAAATTTGTCGGGTGAAGGACGTCGGATGTGCGCCCCAGGCCGCAAGCGAGAGGCTCGCGGGCTGCGTGTTTGAGACCGCTGCTCGATAGCGTATTTGCGCTCGCCAGCAACATCAACCAACAACGCCGGCTCGCGCGTTTAATGGTAGAGAGTAGGAAAACGACGCTGTCAACGCAGAGGTCCTGAAGTGTCAAAGCGGATGTACGGAGATGCGCACGCTCCATTTTCCGTTTCAGCCTTAATTGTTTCGAAAGCGGTATACTTAATCGCTCGACCCTGCTGCAATATCGTATTGCGCTTACATTGCAATACAATCTCGGCATCACCATTTCTCAAGAATCGCGGTTTCGAACGAGTGCAGCGGCTGGTAATGAACGAATTCTTTTCGCCAGTATTTCTCAGCATTGCAGATGCTCTTTTTTCGCGATTCGCTCGTTGTTTATCCCAATAAAGATGGAACGCGGGCGGCTTTGTGTGACCCCATCTTTTAACACGTTATGACAACAAGCGAGGTCTGTGTTTTGTTAGTGTGGTTCTATAGTCATTGCGCGTTAAAAACGGAATCGCGTTTAAAAGATAAAGTTGTTTATTCAACTCGCAAACGAACACGTTCGGGAAACGGTGCAGTACCTATATCGACGGAAGCGGCACAAGCGGCAGCGACGAGAGGCACTTCCGCTCTGTGCGTGAGTAGCGAGCCTTGAGCTCCAAGATAAACAAACTCTCACCTCAGTCGCTGCTTCGACAAGAGGGAAACGCATACCATAAGAACAGAGCCATCTCTTCTGAGGTGTCCGTGCACAGGAGAGCAAATTGTTCGAGTGACGTGTAGCATTAACGCCGAGCCCCAGCGCCCAATTTAGCCCTCGATTTACCCTCCTCCCCCACATAAAGTAAAGGCCGACGTACACAAATTCAATCAGTCACAGAAGGAGCAATCGGGAAGCGCCGCTGTCACGGGTGTCCCGCTCTTTCTTGACGAGAAAGTCCATTAAACCGGCACCCGATGACGAGGCAGGTTTTCCTTTTATTTCTTTCGTACATCGATGCTTCTTACTGCACTATGCGACTCGCATAAAACGACCGCGAACCATTATTTCTATCACGAATGATTGGTTGGTCCAGAAGAAGTGAGTCGCGCGTGTGCACTGGCTTGGAATGGCTCTCCACCAGCCTTTGAATTTTTTATCTCCTCCTTGCTCGTTAGAGACATGCCATCTGGAAGTATTGAACTTGCCGCAAGACCATACATTGTGTGTGTGTGTGTGTGTGTGTGTGTGTGTGTGTGTGTGTGTGTGTGTGTGTGTGTGTGTGTGTGTGTGTGTGTGTGTGTGTGTGTGTGTGTGTGTGCGCGTGTGTGTGCGCGTGTGTGCGTGTGTGCGCGTGTGTGTGCTACCTTTGTCTTTCCATAAATTGACGTCGCGATGCGAAGTGGAATTTGGCTTACCATTAGAGGTGTTTCTGAACTACCTGTTTATTCGCTTCTTTATTAGCTATCTCTTTCCCATGCATGCGTGACAAACCAATTGAATAACAAAGCAAATGGAGAAGATCTGGGTCAGCCAGGCATCGTGCAATGTACTCCACCAGATCACAGCCAAGTCCTTCAATACATTTCAAGGATTCTTATCAGAGTAACGATATCTAAGAGTCGGAACAATATGATGAAGAAGGAAGTAATACGCGTGCAGTCAAGCAGGGCCCTTCCGTTGGGTCCGTGCGCAGTCGCAAGCGGAAATGCACGTTCCAGCTCTCCGCTGCGTTATCCACGAGGTCGAACGCTTACGGTTCCGCAAGTTGTTCTATGAGACGCACTGAGGCTGAAACCTGGAACAATGAGCGTCTCCAGAGCGCACTGGGATAGGGCGGCGATCTGTGGCATCGCGTCGAGTCACCCGTCATGCGTTTTCCGTCGCAACAAAATGGGACACGCGGCAGCGACTGCTTCACAGCACATCTTTGCAAGGTGGCGCTCACAGTTACAATATTGCTGCAGTAGTGTTACAGCGGAAGCCAATTGCTAACCTCGAAAATAAATTATTAGGGTTAAATAAATAAATAAATAAATAAATAAGCACACAGCGTCAGCCCGGGGCTAACGGGGTAACCAGCCTGTATCCAGCTTTTTTATCACTACGCTCTAATACGAGCCTACATTAATTTGCCCGGTATACAATGTTACTTCAAACCAAGAGGCCAGTCGATGTAGGTAAGGACATACCGAATTAATAAACAAGGATATTCACGCGATGCTCCACGCCCAGAGATCAGAATAATTAGTTACCTTAATGTGCAAAAGGCGCATTTAGAAGAAGATTTTTGAAAGTGGTTGTCCCGCAAGCTCTTGTTTGGGTATTGATCCCGTGTTCACAACAAGAGGCTGCTGCATAGAGGCTCAAGCGAGGCGGTGGCTCAAAACGACGCAATGTCATAGGTACCGCAAGCTTCCATCCAGGGCATGGGGAACCTCCCAAGAGTTTGGTTTAATTATTTCTGCGAGTTCACAGAATACCGCAGCTGTTTCTTTTTTTAGATGCGGAGCATCTAATACTCGAGGCTTGCAGTGCGGCGCCGTCCGCAAGCTTCCTCCTCCTTCTTCCACCATCTGTGCATCCCTTCCTCCTCTACACACCGCGCGCGCTTCACTCCTCCACCATCTGTGCACCCTTCCTCCTCTACACACCGCGTGCGCTTCTCCTCTTCACGAACATTCGCTAGCTGTATAATGTGGCGCGCATGCGCCGTCACGCTTCGAGAACATCGGCAGCTGACGCGCGCGCATGCGCCGTCGCGCTTCGAGAACATCGGCAGCTGACGCGCGCGCATGCGCCGTTGCGCTTCTTCCCCTTCTCGAACATTCGACAGCTGACGCGCGCATGCACCGTCACCCACCATCTGTGCCGCGCGCGCTTCTCCCCTTCGAGAACATTCTACAATTCTCCTGATTCTCCAGTGGACGCGCATGCGCCGTCGCGCTTCGAGAACATTCAACAGCTGACAGTGCATGCGCCGTCGCGCTGTATATATACTCAAGGTCGGCGCTCGCTCGCTCAGTTGCCGCTCGTCGGTTGGTTTGTACGGCGCGTCGACGTCCAAGGTCACGGTGAAATGAATTCCAACGAATCCACAAACACAATGATCGACGTTTAACACCCCCTCCTACAACCACGTTAACCAATTTAGCCATCGACCCAAGTAAGTCGCAATTTAACACCCCATTTCACAACCACGTTAACCAATTTAGCCATCGACCAAAGTAAGTCGCACTTTAACACCCCGTTAACCAATTATATGCTCCGCATCCTCCTCAGTGTTCCCCCAAGGGAAGCTGCGGGCAATTTTTTTTCCTTCTCGCTTTAAAGTTTTCCGAGTGTTCCATGAAGGTATAAGCAGCGTAGTATTCCGCCGGCCTAAATGTGAGTATATCGAGAAGTTATATACTGATACGGAAGCACGATGCATTTTACTTACAACAGAGGGTGCGAGTCATGACGCCTGTTTATTCTTAACAGAACACTGGTTTTCGGAAAGTTCGCAAGGTAACTAGAAAAAATGCAAAGAACAACCAAAACCAGTAAAGGCGAAGAGAAAAAGGAAACTAAAAAGGGCATCTTACTGAATTATACGATCATCTCGAAAACACCATGCACTTTCGATTGCACACTCTTCACTATCAAATCACGCGGTCCCAGAGCGTCACACACCGACGGAGAGACGTCAAGCGCAAAGGTTCCTTTCTCTTCACGCACAGCGCATTATACCGAGGCGCGAAGCACAAAAGACGCCTTTTATTTGTTATGTTCCTCTCCGTGGAGGTCCATTAGAGCTGGTCGACCAGCACTCGCACTTTCAGCGGAGACCTGTACCTACCCTAAGTGGCCGGTACGAATACGCTATGCAACGCGCATAAAGAGAGAGATGCAAGCGGTGCTATAGCGCGTGGAGGCCTCAAGCCAACGTGTTTTCGTCCTTGTCGAAAACCGATGCTTTTCGTGATCGCCGCGGGCCCTCCGCGCGCCGCAGAGATAAGGGGGCGGTCTTTCGACGGCTCGGCGCGAATACAAGAGGCGATCGAGAGTGCTTGAAGCAGGGCCCTCGGAGATGCTTTCCTAAGCACACTATAGTATAGCATTCCGCCGAACGTGCAAGAGGCGCTAACGCGCAAACATCCGGTACAGCAAGGAGAGAGAGGTCCAAGAAATTGCTCATCGCTCGTCCGCGATTTTGTGAAGGGCCAAAATCAAATGTTTAAAACTTGCGAACCCGTGTAAGAATCTTGAGAGGAATCAAACGCGTACGCGACAAAGTAATTCTGTCCGGCGGAAAACCGGATTCAGCGCGTATGCAGACAAAAAAGAGAAGACGAGCGAGCAAACGATATAACTATAAAGCCGACAAGCGTTCGCAAGCGCTAGCATCTAACTCCCGAAGCCTATATAGTTGTGATGTCGCGCTTCAACCAATAAACCAAATGGCGCCACTTAACGATTATTTTGACACTATTCGTTCCTCACATTAATATACACCGTTCACGACCACGCATGTCGGTAATAAGGTGGGCGGTGCGCCGTTGACAAGGAGGGAGACCACTGACGTGAAAAGAAAAAATAGAAATGGGGGGGGGGGTTACGCTATACCGAACATATAGGTTCACAAGCGAACTTCAACAGCGGTGAGACGTATACGCTGACTTCATTGAACCACACATCCGAATAGGGCTGACGTTCCGACATCGCGTGCCCACGTATATGTTACTGCACACGCGCACGCACGAACTATCTAATTTTGCTTGGTATACGATATATGAAGCAAAGTACAAAGCAAGGAAGGTCGCATAGTGATGGGAGCCTGTGCCGGTAAATGCCCGGGTGTGTGCCTATGTAGATAATGCCAGTTCCGTCGCACGCAGTTTGTTCGACGAGGTTTAGACGAGACGAGAAGAGCAAGAAGATAATCGATGTTTATGATCAGATTCTAGAGCAAAGGAGAAACTTCATCGTGTTTCGTGTTTCCCTGAACTACCGCTAACTGCCTGCAGTTCCCGACAGAGAACGCTGTGGCGCGGGTGCCGCTATAGGTGCCCCAGTGCGAGACGATACACGTAAAGCTTATGATACAGTTTCCTACTATGTAAGTTGAACCTGAAACACAGTGCAAAACTTCTTTAATGAGACACCCTGGCGACTAATGTGCAGCTTCACTTTCGGTGTAAGGGGCACGTGGTATAGCTAATAAACGAAAAAAAAAAGGGCTTCAATGAAGACCCGTAGGACACGGACTTGGGACACGTGGCGCACGCGCGCTAACTAAAAGCGGCCAAGTTCTCTGCAACGCAAAGCCCCATAATAGAAAGTTTCCCGCCGAGGCCGAAACTTCCGAAAGCGCACAACGACGCACGCGTAACGCTTCGGTGAGCACACAAACGAGCGGACTCCGCTTGAGGCACTGCTGCAGCCGCCAACGGGCGCACGCGTTGATGAAAGAAGTCGTCTATACGAGCGTTGGGAAAGCCCACACCGATACGAATGGTCATATTTCACGCGGGGGCGTCACACACAGGTGTCTGTGGCAATCGGCCACCTTTCAAGAGAGCTGGCGCACCCCTATAATGCATTAGGCGAAAGGTGACACGCGAATTTGTCTCAGAAGAACCGCGCAAGCGGTCCAAAGCCCCCAGTGACGCATTCACCCTGTAATGCTCAGACAGACTTTCACATCAAGAACTACTAAAACAAGTCACCTTTATAGGACTCGGCGGCGGTGTGCACATTTGCGCGCGAAAAATGAATGATGTAGTATTAAAGTTCTGCCTTCAGCGTTGCACCAATAAATTAATCAGTAAATGATAGAGCCATATGTCTTAACTGTGTGTAAATTCTAACTGTGAGGTGTCACATCAGCGTCGCAAAGCACAAAGAAAAGCATATTGCAGAGTTAAAATTATACCTCGGTAACGATTTTATGATCAACGCGAGCTGGAATCAGCACCCTCCTTCTCAACGTATGGAAACATCGAGCCGCGATTGCTAACGAACTGGATCGCTCGATTGCACAATGTGATTAACGTTCTCCTGTCAGAAATCGATAAATAATAAACCCACTTCGACGAGCATGGACTGGTATAAATGAAAGATAACATAATGCCGGCCGATGGGGTGAAACATATCTCTCTATCGGCCCTGTTCGGAGCAGCTGCAGCTCGGAGATCCACTGGTTACCTTTCTCGAGATTACCTCGCACTACAGGGGGATCAAGCGAGTGACCCTACAACTTCACCGCGAACTTAGTAGAGTACAATCTATCACGCTCAGAATATATACTTCAAACGGATTGAGCATCACACGAACGGATACGGACCCAACATGCCCAGACTGCGAAGAGGAAAACTCGTTAGAACAAATGCTTTGGCGATGTCCTGCGTTGCAAGACTACAGTCAATATGCATAGAGGAACGCTACTATCGAAGACCCCAGCCACGACATCCAGCTCCTGGCTGTCCGAAAGGCCCGCGAGAGGACGGAGAGGCTCGGCCTCCCCGTCCCGATATGGGACTATAGCCGGGAGTCGGATGTATAAGAACCTCATACTATTCGCTCCGGACCGAATAAATGTGCTTTGTCTCGCACACTCTCTCTCTAGTGCTTAACAGCAGAGACGGTAATGTTTGCTCTACAGATGACTGCGTGAGACTTGTAATTTGCGGAATCCTCGGCGCAACCAGAAAGCGTACGCGGGGGACTATACGGAACTGCGCAGTTGTGAAACCCGAACTGGAGTTAACTTCTCTTGTACAGGGAGGGTGGGAATAATTAACGGGAAACACGTCGCATCAACCTCGTACATTTCCTTCTTGTGCATCATTGCGCATGCAACTGACTGACTGACTGACTTTCTTTCTTTCTTTCTTTCTTTGTCTCGTTCTTTCTTTCTTTCCTTCTTTCTTTCTTTTCATCCCTTCATGCGCCCAATAATAGCGCGTGCTTTCCGCAATCGTTTCCGGATAAAAATAGAACAGAACAAGTTATAAAGTAAAACAAAAGTGACGCAGAAATATAAAAAAATGTCGTCCCTTCATTACAGGTAAAGACATGTGCTCTCGCGAGAAACTGATTAAATCACTTTGACGATTAAGTCTATCACATCGTTAGTATACGTACTACTCGTTCGCTTACTGTATAGCACAGACATTGCCACTGGTTGTACACGTGCTGGTACTATGTCACCGAAAAGTAAATTCACATATCGATCATATTTAATCGAGGTTGATTCGCATGTGGCTACCTTTAGCACAACTTAATTTACCTTTAACTCTATTTCATTCCCCTTACTTTTGACACACCTAATGCACTAATTGTCACCACTGATCACTTGGTATCCCTCTTTTCGCTCTTCACCATTAGCGTTTACGCTGTCGGACACAAGGCGTTTTACTAGCACGAACAACGCGCAGCACTATTCTCTGTGGTACGTACTTCCTGTCATGTGCTTGCTCTTTGTTTTCCGGATATCCTGGAAATGTGTCTTAAAATATAAAGGTGGCCCGCAATCTGTGGTTCTGGTTAGAGCTAGGAGTTATATTGAATGCGTATTATGTCGGATCATAAGGATACTGAATATTCGGGCCAATGAAGGGTAATAATTAAAGTGATTAAATTAGCCTCTTGAAAAAGCACACTCTTGCGTACAGCTGAGATAATTGCTGCCCCTAGTGGAACCGATTTCAACCACACGCCTCTTTCTACGCGGCCTCCGAGATCCGCTTCGGCAGCACGACGAAACGCAACGTTAACTCGAGCAATACACAAACGCACAGGAACGCCGACATGCGAATTCTACTACGAGACATACCAGTCAAGTATAAAGTCAGCTCCAGATATTTTTACTCTTCAAACGTATATAGGACTCTCGCCTTCACAATACGGCCTCCACAGTGGCCAACTTCAAGCAGTGACTCCGCAATCGTGCCACGACAAAAACCATAATCACGTATAGGAGTAGCTTTGCAGTATAGCTGCGCGAAGTATATATCTTCTTCCCAAATGCCCAGCTGTGGCACTGAGAAGCCGCGCTTCTGCAGTTTCCGAGGGACAAAAACGTCAAGTGAACGGAGTCGCTGGCAAGGTGGGAGGAGGACCGAACACGGCAAAAGAATTCAGGCTCGAAAGACGGACGAGACCTTGTAAACTCGCAGAGCTGTTTTAATCTTCGGGGCGAACCTCCTTTGGGTCAAGCCATGTCCCCTGTTCGTCGGCGCGACACGCTATGGATATCCATACCCATATGAATATCCATTAGAGAATATCCATTTCAATATGGATATCCATATGAGAATATCCATATCAATATGGATATCCATGAGAATATCCATATCAATGTGGATATCCATAGCCGTATGGATAGTCATACGAATATTCATATGGATACCTATATGGATATCCATGTATATCCATATGAAACTCTCTAGACCATTTGCACATTGTGACTAATAAAAACTTTATATACTGTACCCACGTGTTGTCCCGTCTTTATATGATCGAGTGGGCAATGTACGGGGGTTAATGATGACCCGGAGCTTCGCCCACTCGTCATCATTCACTTTGTGAATATGCTGTGATTTTTTATTTATCTTGAAAAGGCATGCTTCATTTTCCTATCATAGCACACTGTTTCGTTATTCATAGACGCAGGTCGAGGTTTCGATGCAAGGATGGGTGAAACGCGCATGCACTTGATTTTAAGGGATACATTTGTCTGTATAGAGCATGGTAATGAGCAACGTCATCCTGCACCTTTAAATGGCAGTTTTCGCGAGTTATGTCAAATGGGACGAAGAGTGTAATGCCTCGGTTACCGAACCTGAATTTAAACCACTGACACTACTCCGAACACCCCATGGAGGTGTGTACTTCGACGAGCTTTCTAAAACTATCAAGTGCCCCCCCCCCCCCCCGTGTAATCGGGCGTCAACACGCCACGTGCTTACACAAAAGCTATTGGGGGGACTATGTTTATAGACTTTGCAAATCTCTAAACAAATGCACACTGGTCTGAGCAGCAATCGCAGATTAAACCACGGCCCCCGTTCCAACTTTTCCAGACTACCCAAAAATCTTCTACGAAACAAGCTGGTTATCTGCACAGCAGAAGTGAGGGTCCGTATTCAGAAGATACGCGATCCGTAAGTATTCTGGAAGCAATAAAAATTAAGCCCATGCTTCGAAAGACGGATGGCACGCAACATTTAATGTCTGTTGACGTAACGTATACATTGCTCAACCGAAGGCTAAACAGGTTGCGCTGAAACGAACAATGACGATTTCACCACTGCTCGCACTGCAAAGCCCGATGATGATCCGCTTAATTGGTACAACTGGCTAGCCACGTGTATTCGCTCAGCACGACATCTCGAACAGCCGGAACAATGACTCAGAACGAAGTAAACGAACGGGAACAGGACGCGCAGAACAAGACCCACGGTATGATTCACGTCTTGCCTCCGAAAGAAAATGGCGTCACTGACCTCGAGAAGGCGCAACGCTGTTGCGTTAACGCCCGCGCCCCTCTCGAGTCCTGTCACGATAAATAAAAACATCTATGCGCGCACCGCTGTGCAAAACTTTTTCTCTTGAAAAAAAAAAACCGTTGACGCAACGCCCGAAGTGAGGACATTGGAAACATTTTGGCCAGATAAGCTCTGGAATTACCGTATTACCTGCATACAAGCAAAAACGCAAAAAGTGCCAAAAAGATTGTTTTACCAAAACAATCTTCGCACTTGAGCCCCTTCATAATCCAGCCGCTGGGTCAGGTACCGCGCTTGCCATCTAGGGCTTAGCAGTGCGAGTCATTCCACAAATGTGTCCAGTGATTAAACCATTGTGGTGATCTGGTGGCTACAGTGCATGATTGCGGACCCGAAGATCCCGGGATCGAATACCGGCCACGGCGACCTCATTTCGATGTAGGCGAAATGCTATACTCCGTTCCATAAATAAGGTGCAGCGCTGTGGAGGATATAATATGCAAGAAGTTCGGCCAGCAGAAAACTCCAAGTGTCTCGTGGTCGCTTGCGCGTCATGCCTGTGCACTTTCGCGTTTTTTTGTGCTTCGCCTTGGCGCGACAGGCGAACAGAAGAAAGCGAGAAGGGAACAAAAGAACGCGGATACGCAATGACTCTGTGGTGTCGATGGATCATGAGATAAAAAGTCCCGGTGGCCGCTATCGAGACGTACCCAGAGCAGCGAGACCAGACGCTTAAAGGCGTTATCGTTGGCAAGGCACAAAACATCTCCAATTGCTTCTGACCGTGATAACGAGAAAAAAATCTGTTATTGGTGGTAAGAACATTGTACCATTTTTCTTTCATTGCGAACATACTAAGTGCAAGAAGTCTCGCTATAGCCTCCACAACGTACGTTTGTCTGAGGTGGACTCCAAGCCGGGAGAGAAAGAAGCCATGGGAACGCATAACAAACCTTTTAATGCGGTATGCTCGCTGATAGAAGGCGTGGTCTGCTGTCATTCGCAAAATGGACGCCATGATCATAGGGGGAGGGAAACATAACAACGCACTTGCGCGGCAACATAGCATCCATCTTGGTTGGAACCGCAGCAACTATTACTATTCCGTGTAATAGTTGTTGCGCTTCCTACCAAGATAGATTCATACCAACTGGCCCGATACAATTGGCTATTGAAAATATTATCGTACGGAACAGCCGAGCCACACTTGGACGCTGGCTGATCAGCGATGCACGGTGTGCAAACGCAACACAGTTTAGTTAGATTAAGGTGCACGTCAAAGCAAACCAGATAGTGAATATTTCCGAAGCCGTTTACTAAGGCGTGCCCCCTCATCACATCGTGGTCTTGCAATGTAAAACCCCAACTATTATTACTCCGTCTTTGATCTAGCCCAAAGAGACAGCGACCGCGGGAGTAAGAGAGAGCGACTGCGGCAGTGTTGAAGACACAGCAAGACGCCTCGTCTCGTCAACGACGCTGCAGGCACCGCAAGTGTGAACGCTTCCACGCGAAGAGTCTTCCCCGAGAATACTTGTTTTTGTTGTGAACCACGATCAACACTCGCGGTAAAGAGGAGCACCGCAAAAGAAGAAAGAGCGCTCGGCCTTTATCTATGCGCGAGCAGACAAGCAACCAAGACGAGCGAGCGCAAACAAATAGGTTGGCAGGCAGGCGCGGCGCAGGACGAAGATAAGAAACACGGTCTCCCTGCGCCGCAGGAAACGGGGCTGAAGAGACGCGTGCCACTCGACCAAGCTGCAGAGAAGCTTTTTTTTTTTTTTTTCGAGAAGAAAGCAGATAATGCTCCGCACGTCGGGCCGTCTCGATCGTCCGTGCAAGACAGCTTTTCGCGACGTGCCTCGTTCAAGTGCAAGCGACCGATCTCCATCTCCTGTATCGGTATAGACGGAACGTGGCACGTTGGTCCAGAACAAGAAATCCTTTGTTATTCCGCTGTTGCACCAGTGTGCTCTGTTTTCGTCTCGTTGCGAGAAGTCGGGCGACAAGAAAACACTACCAAAATATCGTGCAGCGTTGAACTGCCACGGTAGTCTGGCGCCATGTAAGGCGCTCGCCTGCTGCCCCGAAGGTCGCGGGATCGAATTCTGGACGCGGCGGCCGCATTGCGATGGAGGGGGAAGGCTATAGAATCCCGCGTGCTTGCAATTGAAGTCAGCGTTAAAAAACACCAGACGGTCAACATTTTCGAAGCCTTCCACTACGGTGTCCCTCACACAATCAGGTTGTGGTTTTGTGACGTTAACATTTATTCATACTGGTGGTTGGTTACGGCTTGGATTCGCCATCTGATTGCACCCATTCGCTTGGAAGGATGTTTACGCGAGTGTGATTAGAAATGTGCCGTCATATACTTACTGCGTACTCATAAGTCGCCGAGGAAAAGTGGGCAACCGGAACTACGCGCTCCGTTCGGCAGCCAGGTTTTCGCCCCGAATACCTACAAGCGTGCAGCAGTGAATACCCAGCGCACTGCTAACACACCACGAGAACGTTTCGGCTCCGTCGAATCTGCGTAAACGTGGGACTGGTCACTGATTACAGGCGGATGAAGTTATCAGATGGAAAGCCTGTGGGGAGTTGAGCAAGTCATTAGATGCGTGTACCAGATAACCAGTGGCACGGTGGGCGATTAAAAATTGTAGCCTAACAAGCAATATCGACAGAGTTGATGTTTCGACAAGGTAATGTTTTGGCAAGGAAACTCATCATCACCACGGCGCAGTATATAGGATAACAGAATGGATGCTTAGAAAGAGATAATTCGTTCCTGGGTGGCT
Source organism: Rhipicephalus annulatus (assembly GCA_013436015.1). Classification (NCBI taxonomy): domain Eukaryota; kingdom Metazoa; phylum Arthropoda; class Arachnida; order Ixodida; family Ixodidae; genus Rhipicephalus; species Rhipicephalus annulatus. Next base: position 12,627 of record WOVY01015523.1, on the reverse strand, counting down.
GAGGACCGCAGCGGTAGCGATAAAGAAGCTTAAAGATACAGTTAGCACAGCGAGAAGCCGGGAAACACGTGCGATGAGTGGCCATTAATTTACGGTCGGGTTTGACTGCAATCGGAATGTATAGCCCTATTGCGTTTCACTTATCTCATCTTGGCACGGCGATTGCAACGTTGGCGCTGACTGTCAATAAATGCGGTCAATAAAAAGCCGCACGTAACAACCACTGTGCTTTCCGTAAAGGCGAATTACAGTGTGCATCGACTAAGACAGTGGCACTGCTTCTACCGATCAACGAGAGTTGCATCGGATTATCAGAATAAAAAAAAACTAAAAAGCTTACTTCTGAATCAAAATAGTTTAAGAAACTGCGGTCAGAGGCTTATCGAGAATTAATCTCAGGAAAAACCACATACGCAACGCCCGCACGTTGCTGTTGGGCGAGCGAGTCTCCAACGTCAATTTCCTCCTTAGGAAGAAATAAACGGGTCAGAAACAGCTACCCGTTAAACTTAAAGTGGGTCACTTGAATGCCGCCACGTTAGGCGATGACGTCCGCCGCGGTGGAGCAGCGGATATAGGGTGCTCGGCTGCTGAATTGATTGATTGATTGATTGATTGATATGTGAGGTTTAACGTTCCAAACCACCATATGATTATGAGAGACGCCGTAGTGGAGGGCTCCGGAAATTTATACCACCTGGGGTTCTTTATCGTGCACCCAAATCTGAGCACACGGGCCTACAACATTTCCGCCTCCATCGGAACGGCTGCTGAATCAAAGGTCGCAGGTTCGATCCCTGCTGCGGCGGTCGCATTTGCGACGGAGGCGGAATTTCCGGAGCCCTCCCCGCTACGGCACCTGTCATAATCGTATGGTGGTTTTGGATCATAAAGCCCCAGATATTACGTCAGACGATGACGTATTTCCCACAAAATCTAGAAGTCTGCGGCAAGCATCAAGAAGAGAAACAAGCTAACCTATCTGCGGAAAAAAGTAAAAAAAAAGAACACTGAACCTATAGTCAATTGTGAAAGCTTTGTGTTTCTCACGTGTCCCCGTCTTTCTTGCCCGTTCGTCAGCGTTGTTCCTCGCGCTATTTCCCAACAAACTGTTCCATATCGCGCACTATATAAGACGTGCTTTCCAGAAACAAGTGCCAAAATATCCCGAAATACACCGAAAGCCGTGACGTAAGACCGAAGCAAATATAGCCAAGGGATCGGGATGCAAATTTCAAGAAGGAAAACTGAGGTTTTTATCGTCTCATCGAATAACGAATGTTTCTTTCACAAAAGAAAAAAAAAGTAGAAGTGGTTACACGCAGTTTCAAAGTAATACTTTTTTTAATTAATAGTGATCTAGCACCGTTCTTCATTGTATTTATAATTGCTGTTTGTTATCGCCCGTTAAGTAATGATGTCACGGGAAAACAAATGTCGCGAAAGACATGTAAATGTGCACGGGCAAAAAGTTAAGCGCTCTTTAAGCCGCATTTGAAAGTCTCATCACAACAGGACGGCGCAATCCACGCGCTTTCGCATGAGTGAAAGAGGAAAAGGCGAACCTTTTTCTTTTTTTTTTTTCAATCAAGGCCGCGCAGCAGACGCAAGCGCGTACACGAACGGGCTAGGCAATCGCAATCAAAAAGAAGAATCGCGCGCGGCCGCGACTTAAAAGCATCGAAGACAGACGAGGAAAAAAAAAAATGGGGCGGTCTTGCTTGAAGAGTGGCCGCGGTTGAATGGCAAGCGTCGCCACACAAGTTTGGGCCGGTGCCGAACGCCTAATGCTCACCTATACGTATACAATTCTGCCCGAGGCAATCGCACGCGCGTAACCGCACCCAACAACGAATGCGCGCAGCCGGATAACGACGGCGCAATGTGTACACTGCTGAAAATCTGTAGATGTTTGGACTCCACGTGCATTGCTGTGCCTGAAGGAAGGCTTTTCAAAAGAGGGTGCCCAAAAAATATAATACTGTGATGATAGGGACAAAGTATTGATTTCCAACAACCTGAGGTGCTTCAAAAGGGCACCGAAAAAAATAGAAACTTGATTCGGGTGACTTAGATTGGTAAACTGCTCTCTCTCAAAAACTCTAATGCTATAAGTTTCACAGTCATAAGTTTATATTAACAAAAAAGAATGAAGAATAAAGAATCATTTTTAAATTTTGCGCAAAAATCTCCGCGCGTGACGTTAACAAATTCCAAAATGTCCTTCTCGTATTTTTGCAACGTTGCCTCCATGAAATTTTCTGAAACTTCGTATGCTATATGTGGCACCCACAGATGGCAATGCACTTCATTTTTAATCGATTGGAAGCTACGTATACGGGCACAGTAGACGCTTTCAAAATTTTCCGTACGTCCCCGGTATTTGGTGCGGAATCTCAAGGTGGCGTTCCACTCGCATTTCTTTTTGCGCGTTTTCCGCTTATACCAAGCGTCATAATCGTGGCAAGAGGGGTGTTTTCGGGATTGTACAATTGTATACACTTCACTAATACGCGAAAAATTATTTTTCTCCACAAATGCATCAATGCTCTTGCATATCTGCTTCATCGAAATGCGTCTACCACGGGCCGGGATAACAAAGCACATGTCGTAGCGATTTGATGACTATATACAGTACACAGACAAAAGCAAGGACAAGAGCAAACTCTGCAGAATTAAGCCTTGCAGGAAAAACAATACATGCCAACCTTTGATGCTACTATAAGACCAGCGTAGTATACATTATCGCCTCGTCGTTTAACTCTATTGCCAGAGCTGACACGGGCCAAACAAGTGATGCTCTATCTTCCCAACCGTACGCTGTGCAACGAAAGCTATACGGGAGGCGTCAGACAAAGCAGAATAGAGAATCGTATGAACCGCCCATCCATTGTTCATCGCGCTGATCCCTCTTCGCGCGACATCGAATGAACAGAAGCGTCACGGAAGGATCAGAGGCGCACAATGGGCGATCGGCTCTCCCATTCTTTCTGGAGCACGCTATTTGCTCTCGTTACTGATTGGCTGCGAACACGATCGCGCCTCGGATCAACTTTTCTAGGCTTCCACATCTGTTGAAGGAGCTGCATGCTCACGCCAACAGAATTGAGGGGATGCCATTAGATTCCTGGATTTCGATCTGTTGATCGCTCGTTCATTAGGCAATCGATCAACCGATAAATAAATAATTGGTCCACAATAAATCAGTCTATAGTCAATCAGTCAGTCACACTTCTGTTGCCACTGAGCCAGTCAATCAATAACCAAACAAGCGATCGATGAGTAACTCAGACAATCAACCGATCGATGGATCGATCACTCAATCAATTCAGTCATACTTGAGTTTCAACGTCAAATAGCGGACATTCCTGAAAGGAAGCTTGTAATTAAGATTGTAAGCTGAGTGAGTTGGTCGGCGCTCGTCATCAATATCGTGAAGCACTCGAGAGAAGGACGACGGTTCATAAGAAGCGCCGAGTGCAGCTTGCCTCGTATGCTCGTCCGTTCGTCGGCTGCACGAAATTCGTCGTAAGAAGCTTGCACTATGGCGCTACACAAACCCACAGTATACGTACTACTATGCGCACACGTATACGCCCGGCCGCATTTCTTAGCGAAGCACGCGATGTGTTTCGCGCACTGTCGCAACCGGCACGCCTGCAAGGCGAGAAACAAAAGAGCTGCTAAGCCTGCTATGGTGGCATCCAGTCCGCACGCCACGGGCCTTCACCCTTTCCTCGGGCGAGATCGCCTCGCGATATACGATTACGGGAAGAGGCAACCCCGCAGGGTTGTCAACGAGCGTCTCGAATAACAGCAGCGCAGAAGTCTTGCGCGATGCCCTCGTCCAGCACAAACACGAGGCTTTTTACGGCGACGCTCCGCGCTTAGCCAACACTTTATATGCGGCTATGCAGATTTCCGAGAAGCGCGCACGCGAGAAAACTGCGCAAAAATAAAGGAGGGCTTTGGGAGACCGAAGCGAAATTACGTACGCTATACCCGAATTGAAAAAGGTATCGAACCAAAGTCGGTGTTTTCGTAAAACATTTTTTTTTCACACAGATTCTAACGATACCGTATACCGTGCCCACCCCGCGGCACGCACCACTGAGTGATAACCATAATTGTAGGGGCTTTACGTCCCAAAACAGGCATATAAGTTTCTGAGAGACGCTGTTAGTGGAGCGCCGCGGGAATGCTAAAACAAATGGGGTTCTTTACCGAGAACAATTAAGCACACAGGCCTGCCTCGACCGAAATGCGACCTTCGGGTAAGCGGTTGAGCAAACATAATCACCATAGACCACCGCGGCGGATGGCGCTGTGTGCCAACTTGAGAGGACGGGTTTTCACGAGGGCCAGTAAACACGGGCCAAGAGAAAAAAAATATCGATTGAGAAGAGATATTAACACAGCTCGAATCAAGCTGCTTGACCATTATTATAGTGTCGGTGATTCATTCCCTGAGTGAAGAACTGCATGTAGTGGCAGCAATGCAGTCGACTGCATTTTCGATGTAGGCGGAAATGTCGCAGGGCCCGTGTGCTCAGATTTGGGTGCACGTTAAAGAACCCCATGTAATCGAAGTTTCCGGAGCCCTTCACTACGGCGTCTCTCATAATCATATGGTGGTTTCGGGACGTTAAACCCCACATATCAATCAATGAAAGCAATGCAATCGAACCACGTTATGATGATTATGATGATTATGGTTGAGTGGATTTTTATGACACGGATCCTAAACCAACTATAATCACAAAGCTCGGATGACTCACTTATACAGAAGTACTCGAGGTGAGCAAATTGTGGTTTCGAATCTCGTGAACAGCTTTAGAGGACGGCTGCGGCATCAAGAAATATTTCAATGTTGCTACCTTTCAAAATGAATCTTTCTTTTCGTTTTTTAAGCTCAGTATCAAACGAGCATGTTTTGTAAGCATCACAAGCAAACAAAGCTGACCACGAGACGCGCGGAGTGATACGTTTAGATGACCGAACTTCCTGCATAGCTACCACAGCGTTTGCACCTGATGTTTGAAAGATACACTGCCGTTCCCGTTAGGCTGATCAAGCGGGACTCGAGGGTTATACATACGACAATCGCTTTACGAGGGTTTTCCTTTTCGCCTGTGTGTAAGATGAAGCTCATCTCCCTCATCATGCGTGCTTGTCACAAACGAGCGCCCAACAAGCCGCGACTACGAATTCTAACCGCTACGTGAAATCCAGGCGCCGAGCAGACGCGACAGAAGCCGGCGTAAAGAAGAAACAAGCATCAAAAGACCGCCTCGGGCGCACCGCCTCTTCCCCTCGAAAGCGTCGTAGCCACGCCGACAAACCTCCTTGGATCTAACACCCAGCGAACTCCAGAACCTAGAGAAGGAAGGAGTGAGTAACTCCCTGTTTGCGTCACGCGGGACAGTTCGAGAGAAAGGTCCCGCCCATTCCCCAGCATTGGCTGTGCTACACGCCGACGAAACGCCTAGAAGTTTGGGGAACCCAGTGGCAAGGGCATGTGAGCAAAAACCTCTAAGCCAGCAGCGGAGGGAAGTCGCAGGGGAAGATGAAGAAAGTTTTGCCGCCGTCAGGGCGAAGGCTTGGTGTTTCCACCTGCGGGTGAAGGCTTGTCTTACAAACAGGAAATGAGTTTCTGTTGACCGCCGTGAATGGTCAACGCGTGAATGGCCAACGTTGTTACTGGGAGAGAAGTTTCGTTATTGAAGTGCGGACATGTGACGGACGCGAGAATTTCCTTGAAGAAAAATTACGAACGCAGCGGGGGCGACAACCGGCGCTCGACTTTGAGTGGAGTGTTTCCTTGAAAAGAAGCATTCAAGCTTTATTCCAAGAACTTTGGACTGAATACGTTTGACGAACATTCTAGTTTATAAGTGTCTCGGTTAGTTGATGCATGTGAGTGCATCGTAGCGCGTGTTGTTGTTGTTCTATGCCGTTGTTTTGAGTGTATCTTGTTCTGTTGTGTAGCCAGTTGTTCGGAGTATTGTGATTGGTGACGGTATTGTATAGGATTATTGCCGAGTGTGCATGTTTGTGTGTTGTTCGTTCTACCGTATTTGAGAATATAGTTTTGTTTTGTTATCAACTCTCGGCTTCGCCTCATTCTTTGAACCACCGCCGGCATTTCTCTGGCGCACCAAAGGGAGCAATACAAAATTTTCCGCGCTATTGTGTGCGATTCGTCAGCCCTTGGAACTAGCCCGGCGATTGTCTCTCTAATACGGCCCTAGCGGCAGTACTATAGGGAAGTCCAGTAACAGATATATGGTAGAGCTTATAAAGATTTCATAACTGTTTGTTAAGAAATAACCAAACAAGGTCAGCATTACTAACTGATCTATATTCGGGATGAAACATACAGCATCCATATATGTCGGTCGCAGATATTCATGCGTACTAATGACCTACAGCATTGATCGTATATAACAAACCCCAACGACGTCGGGAATTCAAAGACGATCGAAAAGCACCTTTATTAACTTTTTATTTCATTACATGCGATGCCCACGCCCCTTTACTGGGATAAGCTTCACACACGCCACGGATGACACATGTATCTCACGGACGGTCTGTTTAACTTACGCAAGGTACAATAAAAATTTAAATAGAGAGCAGGATTTGAAACTTAAACAGCGTTTTATCGAAGCCCGAAGGCGAATGGTCCACATCATAGTGCAATCAACAGGAAAAGTTTGCAGGACGGGAAATGTTCGAAGATATAGTATGTATACTCTCGCATGGGTTGATTGATTTGTGGGGTTTCACGTCCCAAAACCACTATTTGATTATGAGGAGACGCCGTAGTGGAGGGCTCCGAAATTTTGACACACCTGGGGGTTCTTTATACGTGCACCCAATCTGAGTACACTGGCCTACACCATTTCCGCCTCCATCGGAAATGCAGCCGCCACTGCCGGGATTTGATCCCGCGAACCTGCGGGTCAGCAGCCGAGTACCTTAGCCACTAGACCACCGTGGCGGGGCGCTCTCGCATGGGAACACAACCTCTAAATAAATGTTCCATCCGGTTGTTGGCATTACAGTACATACAGTAACCAGCTAGACTAGGAGTGCAGTGCACAAATAGAGAACAAGTTCGCATTTGTTGTGAAGTCAACGTCCAGTAAACTTTTGCTGCTGGGTGTACATAAGCAGCTCGTAAGAGGTAAGTATAATAAACATTCGTGCGACGCACCACGAGACGACAACGCGTCTTCCCAGCCAGCGTACGCTGGCTGGGAATGCGATCTCTTGCTTTTCGCACAACGACGAGGCGGCTGCCCGGAGAGAGTGCCATGCGATCGTGTTTCGCTCGCAGCACCGCGGACGGTTTCGTCGTGGCGCAAACCAACCGCAGTTCGCGTGAATGCACGCTCCATCATGAAATGCGCACGATCACATGCACGTGTGCGAGTACCACGGAGGTTGCAAAAACCTGGAGCCAATGAATTGTCCACACTCATAATCTAACCTGGTGGCGGTTGACCTTTACTGTCACGCTAGACACGAACGTCCAAAGTTAATTGTAGCACGGTGTGAGTGTCACTTATTAAAGCTAAAAGGCTTAGATACCTCACCAAACACGAAAAACAACCGGTGACCCGCGTCGGCGCCTCCCGTGCGAGTGACGCACAAAACTCGTTTCTCACGTCATAACGAAGTCAACATGACGTCACAGTGACGTCACACAATCACTCCAGGAAATGACATCTCAGCTTGTTGAAGGATGGGGCGATCACGGAGGCCACGCGAAGCCGCTGAGAGAACAAAAAGCAGACGTTTTTCGCCTTTTAGGTGTCATATTAGGTATGAGCATTGACTTTTGGTTTTGGGGTGGGACGTGAAATATGAACACATGACGAATATATATATATATATATATTGTGAGAGTCTTACAAACAATATATATATAATTATATATATATATATATATATAATATATATATATATATTATATATATATATATATATATATATATATATAATATATATATATATATATATATATGGAAACGTATTATACATGGCAGCCCTGCCATTTAATCTTCTGGCGCGAAGCCTTCTCCGGCGAAAAAAAAATGAAAATTTCGCCGCTTTCGCGTCCACGTCAGCGCCAGTAACCGCTCGACCACAGGCGCCGCAATATACGTATATACCTCTCTCAGCTGCAACTTTCTTCGAACGCCGTAACTGATATCAAATGCGAAACATTTCTTAGCGAACTTCGGCGATTTTGAGCGTATCTATCTATCCAACTATCTATCTATCTATCTATCTATCTATCTATCTATCTATCTATCTATCTATCTATCTATCTATCATCTCTATCTATCTGTCTGTCTGTCTGTCTGTCTGTCTGTCTGTCGGTCTGTCTGTCTATCTGGCCGCTTACGTTTGGGTGATCTCGTAATAATCTCCTTAACTTGACGTGAACCAAAATTAGCATGGGAGAGTAAGACGGTTTGACGTATATAGAACGCGCTGGTCAAGACATGAGTAATGTCACCATCTCGTCGCGTAGGTCGTCAAACACTTCCCGCCTAACGGTGGCACATAGCCACGAGTGGTATGTGCCGCTGGTATGCGGTGGCCACAGGTGATTGAAACTTAGTATCTACCCAGAGCCGACGGGACACACATGGGCAATTTGAACGCGCGAGCGTAAAGAAATACCCAACATCGGTGGTGTCGACACGACTAGTGCAAAAAATAAATGTCACGGTCTAAGCTGGAATCGAACCCAAGCATTCTGCGTGGCAATGAAGCATTTTACCACAAAGCTATATACGCCACGTCTCGGAACTACTTTTCGAATCGACGCTAATCTTCGTGAAACGTCAACACTGTTGCAGTGCTGCCGACTCAATTTTATAAAACATACGTATGTATTCTTTGATACAACCGTCACGTCGGGTTACCGTCAATTGTGGTTAGTTGCCATGCGCTGAAGTGATTTATGTAGCAGTGTCCAGGGTCAGCATCCTCACGAGCATCAGCGCTTCATATCAGCTTCTGGTGTTGCTAATACGCATGTTCCAGTTGGCATCGTTGCGCAAGTGCAAACAATGTTTATATAAACATCGCAACTCTTCAACCGTATGTTTGCGCCTGCAACTTTGTGTACAGTATTTAGCGTCATTTCATGACGTGTCGCTCAATAAAGAAATTTCAACACGGTCACCTTCACATGCTCCGCATAACGTCGATTTCCGAGTACGTGGGATCTGCCGATTTTTTTTTTTTTTTGCGATAGCAATTAATTGGACACTCTCGGCTGGATTTCGCCGCCGGCGTCGACATCGGCGTCGACGTGGACGTCGGGGTCGATGTCATGCACGCCGTGAATGCGAGGCGTTAACCACTGAGCCTTAAGTGTCCGCTTTTTGTCTGTTTGTGATACCATTTTATCCGTTCCCACGTACAGGGCCACATACAGTGGAGGTCAAGGGCAGGAAGTGCTAAAAAATGGCAGCATATCCACGGAGTGAATGTGGAGAGTGGGGCGAAGCATTCGTCCGTCCATTCGTTCTTGCTTCCTTCCGTCTGTGCGACCGTCCATGCGTCCATCCGCCCGTCCGTGCGTGCGTCCGTTCCTGCGTTCGTCCATGCATCCGCCCCTGCGTCCGTTCATGTGTCCATCCATGCATCTGTCTGTGTGTCCGTTCGTCCATCTATTCAACACTCCAAGTACCACCATCTCGCGTCTTTATCATATATTCCCCATATAGAATATAGTAACACCGCTATCCAGCGGACATTCCAAGGACTATACGAGAGGTAGCACACGCACACTTTCTAACAGCTTGCGCTTCGGGTCTACTTCCCACCTTTAACACCTCGAGTTCATGGTATATGCTAGTTCACTGTATTCATGGCACTGCGGCCCAACACTCGCTAAACCTTTCTAAAACCAAGGAGGTTACGCCCAGCGAGTATAACGTAGCAACATTTTCTCTTCAGATAGTGCTCAATGTACATGCAATGGCTGCTAATGGGATCGCAGCGTGCACGTTAAATAAAAGCCGAATGCTCCTGTCTCTCTTACCCCATTATCAGCTATTGGCATGTTTATTGAGCACTATTTTTTGTTGTTTTCAAAACGACAGAAGGGAATCTCTCACCGGCGCCACCTTGGAGGTCAAAATGTTTGCAGGTCAAAGCGTAAGACTGGTTACATACTACGCGAGACGAACGGGTGCCGCTATAAGGAGCTTCGCCTCTAAAAGGTTAAAGTAATGCAAGTGGCTCGTGTCACAAAGACCTTCTTTTTAGGGTTCCCACCGGCACTTTGCTCGTCAAGGTATTTCTAGAAGAGCGAGGTGTCTTTTTACCTTGGGGGTCAGACTGTCTCATTTGTAAGAATCAAGAAAGTATTAACAACGTTTTCTTGCGTTGCTGGGAGGGGGTGTAGTATTTTTGGGATGTATTGCAGAGGACAATCAAAAAAGAATTCCCGCTAGACCCTTAACGGCGTCCGATTTCTGCGGATTGAAAATGAGGATGGTTTGCCATTTGACTTAATAATGTTAACAGGCCTCCACTGTTTATGGCGGGTCCGTATGGCAAGATTTCATTGTCATGCAGATGCACGACCCACAAGAATGTATACTTTAGAGAGTGCATGGTGAAATTTGTGGAACTTACGGAAACACAGGAGTATGTTCCTTGAGTGGTTGTCGAGGGTGGAACCCCTGACAGCTCTCAAGGAATTTTAAAGCTAGTGTCTATTCAGTAGGACTGCCACCACTACTCTTCGCGACCTTTACGGCATTGTTCATGTACATAGTGTCTGGAAACATGTAATAAAGCAAAAAAACTGAGTCACCGTTAGGTACCTCTTTGGAGGTTCAAACGGCAAGCTATTTATATCTACCACTTATACCGCTGTTGCCGGGCATCTCGGGGGGAACTATCGTGTTTTCAGCATTATCAGCAGAAGGCACAGTGAGCGCATTGCGGCTCTCTCTCACGCGTACTTTGGCCCGCGTAGAGCTTAAAGGGTGTAACGCTCGATCGGGCGCCCTTACTTGCATTGGAAATACTCGTATGTCTCGTACGTATTCTGTTGTAGTTACCGGGCGCACAAAGGTCCCTGCAATCATTGCACATCCTCCGTTTGTGAAAAGGGCGCGCTTTCAGACGGCGAAGTAACAACTGAGACGCTTATTCGCGTTTATCTGTACCTATGGGTACGTTTGGCGCCTCATTGGGCACGTTTCGATCTGCTTGCCCTTCTGCGCGTGACCTTCCATTTGTTGCTATCGCGTTCATTGCTTCGCCTTTGCGGCGAAGCTGTGACTTTTTTCTTTTTTATTATTATTTGCGCGCGCTCTACCTGATTTTCCGCATCTGTGAAAATCAACAAAACATTCTGCATGTCGGGTATTCGACAACCTAAATATCACGCGATATCCGAAACGCGAGCTATAATGGCGACTGCGCGACGAACCCGGGTAACACTCCTTAACGAGATGTGTGCCATCGGATCTACACACGTCATGGCGAGTAAAAAAAAGGAAAAAGGCATTTTCACTCGTGCTCTCTCCTTTCCGGAATCACGGTCCTTGGCCTCCAGTCCCTGCCGTCCGCCGCATTAATAGCGCGCCTCCTACGTCATAATGTACACTGCGTGAACACACACATAGCGCAGAGGGAAGCAAGGCACTGATCATGCATCCCCGCGAAAGACCTGGGGGCGACTCCATTTCGGTGAACGCAAAGAGAGAGGAACCCCTGCCTGCACTGCGCAGACGTAATGTGCAAACATTGAGCGCGCGGCTACGCGAAGGAGCACAACAGCGGCGGTAAATTTGAGCGCCTCTTCCATCGTTCGCTCGTCAAATGTATTCGCGAATCGGTCACACTCAAAGCGCCGATGCAGCCGTACGGACGGCCAGCCCAGGAAACGCCAGGAAGGTGGGGAAAGCGAAGAAGCCGGGCTGCGGCAGGGAAAGAGACGCGAGAGAACCTGTTCCAAGGAGACCCGTAGCGCGATTGCGCAGGCATCGGGCAACGCGCAAGCACAAACACAACTGTCGTTTCAGTTGTCGTGACGCCACGATCGAGTCGGTTCTTTATGTCGACCGCAGGGAAAAGCGCTTGCACCGCGCACACCGTCGTATGTAGTTCGCATAAAACTTCAACTCGTGAGTAACCAGGGCAGCAGGACAGGTGCGCTTCACACTGCTCGCGACAGCCCTACGTATGTGTCAGAATAAATACGAAAAAAAAAAACTAGCAGAGCGCTATACAATTTTAATATTCTGTCCCCTCTCTCGCTTCCGCCTATATATCGTATACAACGTTAAGATGGGTCTTGAGTTGTGAAGCGGGAACAACACCAAAAAGTGATGCGCAAACGTTGGCACTGATGCGTTCTGTGTATATCACTGCTTGTCCGTGTTCCGGCAACAATGTGTTTCCGGTTATAAACGGAAGAAGATAAAGGGATCATACAACACTGGGAACTGCGTAGCAGCATTGCTCGTGGTGATTGAATGACCTCCATATATCGAAGTGCGAGTGAGGTCGTGTAATCACCAAACAAGCACCTCATTTGCGATATATTGCACCGGACTCGCACGTTCACACTTGATCGCGATCTGA
>WOVY01015522.1:0-23737 GCA_013436015.1 Rhipicephalus annulatus | reverse complement strand
GATACAAAACGTCTTCGGCATTTTATAGCGCCACGTTGTTTACACTGGGCGCCTTGTCCGCATCGTCAGCCAATACGGTGTCGCCGGCACCTCGGCCACGAGGGAGGGGAAAACGCCTCTCACAACACAAGGAGTGGCACAACCCAACACGATCCATATATGGTCCCGGCGCCCCAAAATGTTACCAAATATGGTCACGAACGCACAGCAGACCCCGTAGCTCTCCCGGCGAGGAGGAACCCGAATGGGGGAGGTGGGGGTGGACACACCGTCAGGTCAAGAACCGGTTCTCTCCCCCAAACTCTCCCTGCTTGGCTCTCCAGGGCCGGTCGTAACAGTCTCTCGCTCCTGGCGGGGGGTGAAGAGATCTTGATGGGCTGAGGTTTGCAGCCACTGTCCGGAGAGATCAGCGCCGCAGCAGTCGTTTGGTGACGACCGTCTTTGATGAAGTAGAGGGCAACACCTGTTCATTGAGGGCTCAACAGACGTCACATACGCACATGAAAACAACTACTCAGCCGGTGAGCGCCGGACAATTCCGCCAAACTCCACCAGGCAATTTTCCCCTTTAACTGATATTAAAGGAAATACACAATTTATTCAAAATGTTACTCACACTTTAAGGTGACACAAACAACAACATTGGAAGCAAACCGAACCCGAAAACCCTGGATAGCCGTGTCTTCAACGTTTTCAAACAAGTACACCTAAAAGAGTAAAAAAAAAAAACAATCACTAGCTCTTGTTTAGGTCAGGAAAAAAATGCCAGCCAGAGTTCTCGAGACATCTCTCGCGTCAGGGGCATCGACTTAAGCTATCAGCGTTGCCATGGAGTACAACCTTTTTGTAGCGTATTTCAAACGTATATTGTTGCAAAACGAGGCTCAACGCAGCAGGCGGCCGTTCTTAGAGGACATGGTCTGTAGCCAGGTGAGAGGACAGTGGTCCACTTCCACAATGAACTTGCTTCCGGCATTATAACAAGCCAGTTTCTGGACTGCCCAAACAAGCACGCACATTCCTTTTCGCTAGCGCTGTAAACCTGCTCGCGAAGGGTGAGTTTCCGGCCAACATAGAGGACGGATGCTCTTGATCCCCCTCATCCCTTTGACTAAGAAACTGCCCCCATGCCTCTATCACTAGCGTCGCATTGGACTATGAAAGGCCTCGAGTAGTCCGGTGAACTAAGCACAGGTTGGCTCTTAACACTCGCTTCCTCACGGAGTGAAGCTTTTCTATCGAGTTCGACTGCGGGATGGTAGACTGAACTATGCAATAATTTCACGCCCCACCGCTCTAGAAGGTTGTCGTTACGGCACTCGTGAAAATGGTGCCCTGGTCTGATTGTATCTCGGCAGGAAAGCCTACCCGGGCAAACACGGACAGAAGTGCGTTCACTACTTCGACGAAACTTAGCTCTTTTAGCGGGACCGCCTCTGGAAATTTAGTAGCTGGGCAAGATTAAGGTCAGGATGTGACGGTAGCCTGAAGTTGTCTTGGGCAAAGGACCTACTGTGTCAATTACCAACCGACGAAAGGGCTCAGCGATTACGGGTACCAGCTTCATTGGAAATTTCGCCTTATCTCCCGGCTTACCCACTCGCTGACACACATCGCAAGATTTTACAAACCTCTCTACATCTTTAAAGCATCCAGGCCAGTAGTATTCCTGTAAAAGACGATTTTTTCGTCTTCTTTGCGCCTAAGTGGCCTGACCATGATTCTCCATGCACCAAACTAAGCAAATCCTGACGATACGCCTGAGGTACGACTACCTGGTCAAACTCTACTCCTCGCCTATCTAGATATTTTCGATAGAGTATGCCGCTCCTATCTGGAATCTCACATTTCGTTTGGCGATTCCCTCTTTCGAACTGTCCTGGAATTGCTTAAGCGTTGGGTCACCCTTTTGTTCGGTTATTAATGAAGCGGGGCTCACCTGCAGCAGCCGACTGAAATTATCCGAAGTTGGCATGACACACAACTCTTTTGTAGTTCCTAGTACCTGGAATGTGTCACCCTCTGTGCTATCCTCTGTACTACCAGGAATCGGCTTGGGAGCAATGGCATTCTCTATTTGCTCGGTCAACGAGGCGTAATTGACCCCTTCCAATTCGGGAGGAGGTTCAACGTCGCCTTTAGGAATGGTTGCCTCCGCGACTACGGCTTCTGCAGCTGTCTCGCACAAGTCGATTTGTTACCGTGGTGTCCAACTCGCAACCCGGCCTGTTGTCTATTTGAGGCTTGTTTGCCTCAGTGAATGTTGCTCTCGCAGCCAGCGCACGTGCCTTCGATCTAGTCAGTGCCTGCACCATGCCTTCTCCCCACGTTAGACCTTTCTCCTTCAGCATTTGATCTGACTTATTTGAAAATAAGTAAGGATACTGAGGGGGTAGATATGGCGATACCGCAGCTTCCGTTTCCAACGTACCAAATGCGCCTTTAAGGACCACTTTAGCTACGGGAAGGCACTGACTGTTTGCTTCTACGGCTTGTCTAATCCAGGCACAGTCTCCTGAATACTGTCCGGACTGAACAAAAGACGAATGAACTACGTCCATAGTGGCTGCGGAGTCTCTAAGAACCCGACACTGCTTGCCGTTCACGGTAAGGTCGTACATAAAGGGCTCTAACAACTTCATGTTCTCGTCGGCTTCATTTATAGATAAAAAGGCCACCTTTTCTTTTGGGCAGTCTTTCGCGAAGTGCCCTGTTTCGTGGCAGTTGAAACAAGGCAGCCGGTTTTTTTCTCGCCTCAAATTTCCTTTTGCTTGCCTCTGCCGACGCCCCATGGTTAGATGAATTGTTTTCCTCACCCTTTTGTGCGAGACTTGTCGGTTGTTTTCTAACGGCGCCTTATTCGGTCGTAGGAATTTTTCCCTTTTTGGCTTGCTGCTTGCCCCAAGGGCGCGGCGCGTAACGAATTCTTCACGAGCTCTGCGGCTTTGTTACGGTGTTCACGTCCGGTCTATCTGCCCCTCCTGGCAACCCAGAACCTCACCTTTTCTGGTAACCTTGATAGAATTGTTTCGAGACCGATACACTCGAGCACCTTGTCATGATTCCCATACGTCTTTTGCCTCTTTCAGCCACTCCCCCATGTTGGCCATTAACTTGTAAGCAAACTCAGGGTATGAATCATTGCTCTCTTTTACGGGCTTGCGAAATTTTTGTCTGAAACCTTCCGCTGACAACCTGTATACCTTGAGAAGGCTCGACTTTACCTCACTGTACTCGTCAGCCTCCTCTTTCGTGAGTGCGCGTGATTGCTTCTGAGGCCTCCCCCGAAGTAGGGACAACAAGCGTTGAGGCCACGTATCCTGGCTGAAACCTTGCCTTTCACGAGTTCTCTCAAGTTGACGAGAAACAACCCAATGTCCTCCCCTAGCTGTACGATCTCATTAGGTCCGTCATTTTGAACCTGACCCGCTCTGCTGTACCGGATGCCTCGCTGCCTCCTGCTCTACTATTATGCTAATCTCTAGCTCGAGGCGCTTCATTTCAAGCTCGTGCTTTCGCATCTTATCTGCTTCGGCTTCTGCCGCTTCCCTTTCGGCCTCCGCCGCCTTTTTCTTCGGCCTCGGCCGCCTTTCTTTCGGCCTCTGCCGCTTGCCTCTCCTGAATCTCATCGACACATTCTGACAGCTCGTGATCCTCCGCCCCCAATGTGAGAATCGCCTCTATCAGCTCTGGCTTTCTTTGAGAGTCCGACACCTCCAGATTCAACTCCCTTGCAAGTAGCAACAACATGGACTTTCGCAGGGATTTCAGATTCATGGCTGCCTCCAGTACCGCTGTCTCTGTTCCACAAAGATTCCTGTCCTGCAACTAATTAACCCTTGACGGCAACGACAGCTCTAGGTTCCTGCCTTGCCTCAAGTTTTCCGTTAACTTAGTCTACAAATAAAGCTTCAAAAATCTCTTATACGGAATCCTGCCCCTGCCACTGTTAACCTTGACGCCACTGAGAGAAAGAGCTTAACCAAGCTATCACACCAATTTCCGCCTGACGCAAGTTACCTGTTAACACAATGACCAAGACAGCCCCTCTCTACCAGCTTTTGCTTAACACATAGAGTAAATGCCTGGTAAAATTTAACAGAGAAAGCCGGCACTCACCCAGTTGGCAGTCATGTCTCCGGCGTCGTGCCTCTCAGAAGTGCCGTTCGATTCCCTTTGGAAGTCGATGAGCTCGTGTAATCCTTATCCTGTCGTCCCGTTGTTGAACTTCAGGCTCACTCCGTCCAGTGGTCGCTTTCGGGGTTATCAGCATCCCGCCGCTGCCATCCAGTTGTTGGGACTTCCGGGTCCTGCCGGTCTCGTTTCGGTAGCTGGCCCCGTCGCAGGATCCATCGTCCAACAATTCAGCGAGAAGAAGCGCCCGAACGAACAACAGAGATTTATTTACATGTGGAGAAGTGGTCAACTGAGCCAAAGAGAGAAGAGTGCGTGCGATACAAAACGTCTTCGGCATTTTATAGCGCCACGTTGTTGACACTGGGCGCCTTGTCCGCATCGTCAGCCAATACGGTGTCGCCGGCACCTCGGCCACGAGGGAGGAGAAAACACCTCTCACAACACAAGGAGTGGCACAGCCCAACACGAGGTCCATATATGGTCCCGGCGCCCCAAAATGTTACCAAATATGGTCACGAACGCACAGCAGACCCCGTAGCTCTCCCGGCGAGGAGGAACCCGAATGGGGAGGTGGGGGTGGACGACACCGTCAGGTCAAGAGCCGGTTCTCCCCCAAACTCTCCCTGCTTGGCTCTCCAGGGCCGGTCGTAACAAAGGCATGAGATGCCAAAAGGCGGAGCGGCAGAGACTCGGCTTCATTGGTGACCTTCGTGTTTGAAGCCGCCTGAGGGGACTCCCATCGCCAAGCGAAGGCCCTTTCTGTGCACTGCCTCTAGGCGTTCGAACTGGCTTGGTGATGGTGATATCAGGGGCAGCTGATAAATGATACGGCTTGTTATAAGCGCATCATTTAATTTAAGCATGGACATAGGATTGTTGCCCCAACGGACCCCTGCCATGCGACGAAGAGCGTTGATCCTTTGCACTGATGCAGTGACTATACCATCAACCGCACGTCGCCATAATAGCTTGTTGTCGATGGTAATGCCCAGGAAACGGACACTTCTTGCACAACGAATCGAGTGGCCTCGAATATTCAGCGACAGACGTGTTGACTTCCGTCGCGCTCCCGGGAAGAGCATGAAGGCCGATTTTTCCGCTGATAAAGATAGGCCGAGTGTCAACAAGTGACGCTCAATGATTGAAATAGCACTCTGTGCTATCCGGGCCAAACGTTTGTGCTGGGACCCTGAGATCCAAATGCAGATGTCATCGGCGTAGATGGATATTTTAACTGCTTTCAGAGCTAAGTGCAGAGTGTCGGGAAGGCTGGCCATGGCAGCGTTAAAAAGCAAGGGAGATAGAACACTTCCTTGTGGGACGCCGAGGGAAACGCGTCTCTCTTCGCTCATTACATTTCCAAATTTAACACGGACACAACGGTCTCTGAGAATCTCAAGTATGAACCGAAGAGCATTTCCCGACACACCCATGGCTTGGAGCCCGTTCACGATGCCTGCCTGAAGCACACAATCATATGCCTTGGCAACGTCCATGAAGACGGCGAGTGTCGAGAGTCCGCTGACACGGTGGTGCTCGATGTGACTTAATAGGTCCAAAACACTGTCCTGGGCACTCAGTCGTGGGCAAAATCCGGTCATACACGATGGCCATCGTGTTCCTTGTTCAAGGTACCAAGTTAATCTTGTATATATTAATCTTTCCATCAGCTTAGTTACGCATGATGTAAGAGATACCGGTCGATATGACGCGAGGCTCGCAGGATCCTTTCCGGACTTTAAGACTGGCACCACCCAAGCTGGCTTCCAAACAAATGGGATCTCTCCCGTGCTCCAGACATGATTAAATATGTCCAAAAAGGCCCTTTTTCGCTCACATGGCAGATTTGTCAGCATTTGATTGCTGATCAAATCGGGACCCACGTCACAGCGTCTTCTTAATTTGCTAAGTGCCATATCCAGCTCTCGGAAGGTGAATGGCGTATCCATCGTGTGAAAAAACTGGTGTGACAGAAGAATCGCCGCTCCTGCTGATCTACCAAATATGTACGCGTCTGCGAAATCCTCTGCAAGGGTTTTCACATCTATCCCTTGTTTCAAAGCGAGTGCTTCGAATGGCCTGTGTGTTCGAATCTTCCCAGAAAGACTATTTATTACTGCCCATATCTTTGTCAAGGGCGTAAACGTTGATAAACTCTCACAGAAAGCGGCCCATTGATTTCGTCTTAATTTTTTTGTATGGCGACGAATCGCAGCGTTAATCCTGTTATATTCGGTTTTTGCAGACGGATTTCCTTTTGTTCTCATTAATTTCCGCTCCGCCCGTCTACGTGCTGCGCAGAGGTTCTTCAATTTCAAGTCAGGAGCAGGAAAATGGTCGGGCAGTTTCAGCAATGAAGTTGCTGATCGCTTGCCTTGCAACATATCTGCGAACAGCTCACCAGTGGATTTGTCCAACACTTCTCTGTAGGTGTCCCAGCGTGTTACATTGCAGAATTGTCGACCAGCAGTTCGAAATCCCAGGATATTAGTGAAGACGGGGAAATGGTCGCTGCCCATCTTGTCTGGAGCCGTGGTCGATGATACCAGAAGGTCCGTGGAGTGAAGTACAAGGTCTATTGCAATCCATGAATCTGGTGGCCTGAAAAATGTAGCTTTACCATCGTTTGCCACACATAAGTCGGCAGCATCCGCAGCTGCTAGAAGTTCCTTGCCTCGAAAATCGACACTCTTATCTCCCCAGAGTGGATGGTGCGCGTTAAAATTACCACAGATTATTCGAGGTGCGGGACATCGAGTGCAAAGGTCCTTTAGGAAAGTCCCCATAGAGACCTTTTTTGTGGGCTTATGTACACCGATACCACACTCAGTTTTCGGTTTCCCAGGCACACTTGCACAGCAGTGACTTCCAGTGAGTTGGAACAGAGGTCTTGCACTGGTAAGGCGACGTGAGGGATTTGCCGCCTTATGTATATCATTGCGCTTCCATTTGCAAACGACGTTATGCTCGGGTTGCCGTGTCGGTGTACCCTGGGAGCGTCCTTGCATTCGGTAGACCGGCTTCGGAGAGGGCTAGAATCGGTATTGGAATGTCGCGCAGGAAAAGGTTGAGTTCACACAGGCGTTTTAGAAGACCGGCGCAGTTCCATTGCATTATTAAGGGCACTTTTGAAGGACGAAATAGACCAGGTGGGCGAGACATTGCCATTATTCTACTGTGTGTTTGTGGAAGCAGAGCAAAGTAACACTGACTCTAGAGCCAGGACTGCTTCCAACATATCCTTCGTTGAACTCGCAGGCATCTTAGCGACGTGTGAACGTAGTGCGGTGAACAGAGCGCGAATAACGTGCTCGAGGTTTTCTTGCTGTTGGCTTCCAGATGGTACTTGAGGTGCGCTCAGTGCATCAGCGTAGGTGCGCTTGGCGGACTCTTTCGTGATACATTTCTCACCAGCGTTGAGCACTTGCGTTGACTCAGTACCAGCTCTTGTCGGCTTTAGGCGTGGAAAATTTCCTGCGTACTCGTTATCCGAACCGCCATGCTGTGGCGCGCCGGACGTCTTCTTTGTGAGCGATGGTTCGTTCACAGTCTTCGGGCCGAGGACAATTGTCTTATTTCTTCGCTGCGCAGCTGTTCGTGCTGGACATCGGCCGTAGCTAGCTGGGTGGTCGCCGCCACAGTTTGCACACACAAGTTTTTCTTTACTCATCACGTCTTAAAGTCATGAGGCCCCCCACAGCGCTTACACCTTTGTTCCTCACGACAGTGCTTAGCAACATGTCCAAAACGCTGACATTTAAAGCAGCGTGGTGGCGTCTCCACGTAGTCTAGCAACTCGTGTCTGGTGAAGCCAAGGTTGATCTTCTCTGGGCGTTCCGAATTTGGAGCGAATGTGAGAACTACAGAGTCAGTGCGCCTTGATTCCCATTTGGTGGATGAGGTTTGGACTCGTCGTATGATTCTTCTTGCGTGGTATACTTCCTGAGGTCTCAGGTAGGTTAACAGCTCTTCGTCCGAGTACCATCTTGGGACCCCTTTTATAATGCATGTATTTTTCATGTAACTGTGTGGTACACGGGCAGATATGGCAAGACCGCAGATAGTGTTGGTCTCTAGAAGCATATTAGCTTGGTGTTCTGTCTCTATATCCAAGAGCAGGGCTACCTGTGCTGTGAAACGGCTCTTAACTGGGGCTCCACCGAGAATCGTTTAAATTTCCGAGTATAGGTCAATAGGATTCACTTGCCTCAAGTTAGCTCCTTCGGATGTTGGAGCAATTAACACAGGAATGCCCACCGTCCTGTCTTGCAATGTCGCACAAGGCGGAAACCACCCTCGTCCATGTCTTGATCTGTGAGGTTCGCCCTGTTGTGGTCCCCGACGACAGTTGATTCGTCCTCTGATGCAACGCTGTGTTGTCGCTTGCCGTCAGGTATGCTTGCGCCAGCCAGCTGGTGCTTCTGACCTGGTGTCACACCTTGGGAGGTCATGGCGGAGCTCTCCCCGATGCTTGTTCCGTTTCTTCTAGCACATTTTGACGCGGCGGGCTGCGCAGTACTCGTCGGTCGCCGATACGGCAGGTACCTTTTCGAGTCGTCCGACGTCTTGAGCAGTGCTGAGCCGTAATATAAACAAAAATAAACGATAAATGCAGACAGAGCTATTACCTCCTAGTGTAATGCCCTCGGGCCTTTGGGGTACATGAATAAAGAAATACTTGGCGTGAACGAATCTTAGTCGAAGTAGATGACATGGTTTGACGAATACGACACACTGATCAGGACATGAAGAATCTCACAATCCCGTCGTATACGTAGTCAAACACCTCCCGCATAACGCGAGGATGTGCCACAGGTGATACACGCTTATTGTCTACACAGGTACGACGAGAACACACGCGGGCAAATTCAACGCGTGAGCGCTATGAAAACCTTGACGTCAGCATCGTTGACCCGACGAATGAAAAAAAGAATCGTCTCGGCCCCAGCACGAAAAAAAACCTAAGCATTCTGCGTGGCAATCAAGCATTCTACCACAGTGGCATGCCAGGACTCGGAACGACATTCCAAGTAGATCCTAATGAACGTGAAACGTCAATTGTGGTATCAGTGCTGGCTATCCAATTTTATAAACAACACTTATGTACTCCTATGATATAGCCGTCACGTAGGGTTAACGTCGATTGTAGTTAGGTGCCACGTGCTGAAGTTCCAGGGCTATCATCCTCGCGAGCAGTCCCAGGACTCCCATCCTCACGAGAACCAGTGCTTCACATGAGCTTATCACTTCTGGTGCTGCTAATACTCATGTTCCTGTTGGCATAGTTGGGAAAATGCAAACAATAGGCTATATAAACACCTGTAACTAAATATATAAGTTGGTACAACAATTGTTCATATATATAGCGTCATTATATATCGTTCAATAAAATAAAACGTGGTCACCTTTCCTCCACATGCTTCTCGCAACGTCGATTGCCAAGATACGTCGGATCTGTGAATTTTTCTGCGTCGAACGGAAAACAGTACAAGTAATGTGTGATGTTGGGGAAAAACCCATTGCTGAACTTGTTTGGTTTTCCCGTTTTCATGGGTCACCAGACACTCGAGAACCTTTACGAGGTAATCAATTCAGTGTTGGTGCTAACGCGTTAAAAGTAACGTTGTTATAGGTAACGCGTTACTTTTTGGTAACGTTGTAACGATCAGAACACTAACGTATAATGCACTTACGTTACAATTTTTTGGTAACATGTGGTGCCACGTTACTCCTTACTTTTTCATCTTGTTGGGGCCATTTTTTTTTCAGAGCTCATCCCTATGAATTCTTTAGTCGCAGCGTCGGATAGCTGTCCACCAGCAGGCAATGGTGTAATGTTTTTTTTAGACATTGCTGATATAATTTGCTGTAACACGCCGACATTATGCGGGAAGTTCTGGACTTTTACTACTGAAAGCTTGAAGATAGTCGTGGATTATGCCGTGACAATACTGTAGAAATGTGCTTTTTTGTGGAAGTTGGTTGTAGCAGATGGACTGCTCGCACCTGCGCCTCTCCATCACCAAAAGACAAGCGAGCCATGCGTGTGTGAGCGACCATGTCGCTTACGCACGCATGGCTCTCTTTGCAGTTGATGCTGCTTATCGTCGACCAAACGTTATCAAGCTTGGAACTACCAACGTTTCCGGATCTGCCGTGTCTGCAAGCATATGACGTCACTTGGAACACCCAGTGGGACCAGCCTAGTGGGACAACGCCGGAAGCCAGCCGCAGCGTGGATATACAGCCGTCGCCGAGCCCGCCGGACTTCAGTGGGGGCGGCAGTACGCTCGCGACGATGTCACTCACGCACACATGGCTCTCTTTGCAGGTTAGTTATTACTCAAAAACAAGTTATCGTTCTAACTGCATTTTCTTGTTGTGCTGCCGCTCCCACTGAGGTGTTGTGAAATTCTGTGCTCTTTGTGGTCGTATCTAGAAGTGTTACTTCTGGTTATGTTGAAACAAACCCGGGCCCAACCACTCAGGAACTCCTTCAAAAAATTTTAGACAACCAAAATCAAACGGAGGCCAGGCTTGCTAGTATTGAGGGCAAAATTCAATCTCTGGCGAACCAGTGTGGGAGGCTCCTTGGCCTCGAAGAAACCGTCCGCAACCTAGAGCGAACTATCCAGTACCAACAGCAAAGAATAACTACAATGGAAGATAAAGCCCGACAGAACAATTTGATTGTATTCGGTATTCCGGAAGCTGAGAACGAAACGCGAGAAGATATACAGGATAAGGTGCTAAAAAGCGTATTCACTAAACGTCTTGGTGTCACTGTGTCGGCCGTAGAGCGAATCCATAGACTTGGGCGAAAAAAGGCCGATAGAGACAGACCTATTATCATGAGGCTATATGACTACAACGAAAAATTGCGATATTCAACCAGTGTAAAAAATTTAAAGGATCAGAGATCAGTATATCCCATGATTACTCACAGGAAACTCTTGAAAAACGGAGGTTACTTTGGCAATCAGCCCAAAAAGACAAGAAAGAGGGAGCGAAAGTCAAGCTTGTTAACGACAAGCTCGATATTAATGGTACAATGTACACGTGGGACAAGCAGTCGAATGCTCGGGCCAGAATTCGCAGTAATAATGGAACTGCTTCGCGGGATTGGGACTGACAGCAGGCGAGCAATGGAATTAAGCTACTAAACATAAACACCCGAAGTGTCGTAAACAAGCTTGAAGAATTGGAGTGCGTATCGTTACAGCATGATCCACATTTAATTGCCATAACTGAGACATGGTTAAACGAAGACGTTACGAATGACGAAGTATTTTCCCAGTTCATACAGCGTAATCCGTAAAGATAGGGCAACGAGAGGGGGTGGTGTGGCATTGCTGATTAAAGGTTCCATCAAGTATGAGCAGTTACCCCTTTTAGATGACCACAAAAGTGTTTGGTGCAAGATATTTCTTGACGAAATAGCTGTAATAATTGGCGTTATTTATAGACCCCCGGGAAGCCCGGTCGAATTCATTCAAAAAATAGATGATCACTTAACAGCCCTAACTAGTACCAAAAGCCGGATAATTATGGTTGGGGATTTCAACTTGGCTGGAATAGATTCGGAGGCACGCATTCCTGGGCCCTTAGAGAAGCCTTACGCGGAATGCATATTGGATACTATGGCAACACACAGTCTTATTCAGGTAGTTGACAGCCCCACGCGAATACAAGGGCAGTGCCAGAGTTTGCTGGACCTCGTATTTTTGTCAGAGGAAACGTTTCATTACACAGTCGAAATTGAGGAAGGGATCTCTGACCATAAGATTGTCGTGGCCACGGTTCAAATTGCGAATAAGAGCGTAGTAAAGAATCCGATCGTGAAGGTTTACAATTTCAAACGCACTGATGACACATCCATTCTTGATCTACTAGAAACTGCTCTTGATAAGATGCCCAGAGAAAATAACGTTCATGAACTTTGGGAATACTTTACACTTACTGTGAGTGAATGCTTATCTCGTTTTGTGCCGAAAAGAAAGAAATGCTTACAAAAAACAAACCCGTGGGTTAATCGACATATAATTCATTTGAAACGACCACTGCGCCGGGCACGACAAAAAAGACCGAGAAACCCCGTTGCCATCGCTACGCTTAGTACCGACGTGCGGAAGGAGTTAAAAACTGCTAAAAAGCATTTTGTTTCAACAAAGTTGGCTGATTATTTGAAAAATTCACCTCAGAAGTTCTGGAGATACTTGGTTGGGTCAAAGTCGGCTACAACCAGTGTACTTTTAAATGGAAACATTTGCAGTGATCCAGTTTCAGTTGCTGAAGCTTTTAACAATTTTTTTAACAGTACATATACTAGCCCGACGGACATGGCCTCGATAAGTCAAGAACATGGCAGCCATTGTAAACATGACATTGTTATCTCTAAGGAAGGTATAATTGAATTGCTTTTAAAATTATATGTCAAGAAGTCTTCAGGGCCTGATAAAATACCGAACGAGTTTTTAAAGCGCTATTGCGAAAGGGTTGCATTATTTTGAGTCAAAATTTTTGCCTCCTCATTGGAAACTGGTGTTGTACCGAGTGATTGGCTGCTAGCAAGGGTTGTGCCTGTACCCAAAGTTGGAGACAAGCTGATGGTTTGAAAAACTATCGCCCCATTTCCATTACATGTACAGTGTGTAAACTTTTAGAGCATATAATTGGTAAACATCTTGTTGAGTACTTTGAAAATAACAACCTCTTTTACAACAAACAACATGGTTTTCGCCGACGCCTTTCAACTGTGACACAGTTATTTGAAACCATTCATCACTTTGCTGCAGCTATGAATTCGAAAGAACAAATACATGTTATTTCATTAGATTTATCAAAGGCTTTCGACAGGGTATGTCATGCGAAACTTCTAAATAAATTACATGGTTACGGTGTTAATTTACAAATAATTAGGTGGACTCAAGCTTACCTGACGAATTGTCAACATTTTGTGGAAATAGCCGGTTAACATTCATCTTTTTGCCCATTCCTTCTGGTGTGCCGCAAGGGTTGGTTTTAGGCCCAATTTTGTTTCTGCTGTACATTAATGACATTGCAAGTGGTGTACATCCGAAAATTGAAGTGCGATTGTTTGCCGACGATTGTCTTTTGTTTACACGCATCAAGACTGTCTCTAACCAAACTTGTTTAAATGATGCCTTAAACCTTATTCACAATTGGTGTGCAAAATGGGATATGGAAATCAACCCTAAGAAGTCTGCCTGCATGACAGTCTCAAACAAGAAAACGCCTTTAATGTTTGACTATACAATGAATACTAACCAAATCAAAAGATCCACCCAAATTAAATATCTTGGTATGACAATTGCAGATACACTAAATTGGAATGCACATATTGACAATATCTGCGGATCAGCGCAGCAGAAACTTGGACTACTGAGACGTAAATTAAGAGGTGCTCCTCATGAGGTTAAACTTCAGGCGTACAAAACTATTGTTCGGCCTATCTTAGAATACGCTAGTGTGATCTGGAATCCGCATCACCAATACCAAATATATAAACTGGAGCGAGTTCAGAGGCTCAGAGGCTAGCAGCGCGATTTATTTTTTCCGTTTATGAGAGGAGGCAGCCAATAACAACCCCTGCTCACTGAGGTTAAACTTCCTCAACTTGCCATTCGCCGAAAAATCACTCGACTAAAGTTTTTATATCAGCTTTACAACAATAAGCTCAATTTAAACCCTTCTCTCTATTTGCGTCCCCCAGGAAGAGTCTCATCAAGAACCAATCACCCACACGTAATTATGCCATACACATCGAGAATTGACACATTTAATAAACACTTTTCTTGTCAGAACGATTGTCGACTGGAACTGTCTTGCCGCCGATTTCTTTGAGAATGTAGACAAAGTTGAATCTTTTGTTGGTAAATTAGAATTGTCATTGTATGATGTAGTTACCACTCTGTAACAGCCTGACAGGGCTTACAGTATTGTGAATAGATAAACAAGCTGCCCGAAAGAAAGGCGTATGAGCTGGTTTACTCCATAACACTTCCTTATTGTCACGCTTTGTACGCTGGGAAAGCAATAACCTTATTCAAGATCCGGTGGCAACACAAAACCGATATCGGTAAGTTCAAGTTACCAAGAAGTACACTTGCTTAGCGCAGTGTGGTGAACGACCACCGCATCAAATTAATAAAGTTCAGCATCTTAGACTTAGAGCTCAGTTTATCAGCGGCTTTTTGTGGAATCTTGGCCTGCTGTGCAGAGAGACTGTAACTTGACGAGTCTACAGGTGTGCCATTGATGAAGCCTGCCTAAATGGATTTCTACACATCATGGACTATAAGGGTGACTCCAAGCTGGAAGAAAACTAAAAAAGAATGCCAGTGAGGCGCGAAACATCAATTTTTTTCTGAAGAAGAAGTGGGTTTTCATTTTTTCTCGCAACCTTGGTTGCCTGGGTTTCTTCGTATACTAAGTGTTTCAACTAAAACCTATATATTAATACCGCCGTCACAGAAACACTGGGGCTAACCACAGTTACAGGCAGCTACACAGAAAAACAGTTAGTCTCCTATGCGTGGTTATTACAAACCAAGGGCCTAGACAGAATTTTTTTCTTTGGGGGGAGGAGGGGGGGCGACGCATTTCTTTGCGCTGAAGTGGGGCATAAGCAGGCAAGCGACGATGTGGCGCTATGTATGCAGTGGTGAAAAATATTTCAGGAGGAATGGCAGGACCCGAAGTGCCACCTCCTGGCCACGCCACTGGGGCGAACGGGTGATTCGACGATAGATCGACACGAATTTAAAAAATATTTTAGATTTGATTGAGAAATTTTAATCCTATAGAACCGATTAGGACGAAAAAAAGCAATTTTCGTTTCGCTGCATAAATTACGAGCCGAAAAATATGGAGCACATTCAACACAAAGGGACTTATTCGATCACCAGCCATCCTCGTAAGTTCCTATTTATCTAACACACAAGTATTAGGGGGATATGTTGTCAGCCCGTGTGCTCAGATTTGGGTGCATGGTAAAGAACCCCAGGTGGCCGAAATTTCCGGAGCCCTCCACTACGGCGTCTTTCATAATCATATGGTCGTTTTGGGACGTTAAATCCCACATATCATCATCATAACACACAAGTATTACAGTTACAAAGGAGATGTATTGCGCAGGAAGTATATGCACAAACACGAGAGAATGAACTGGTTGAAACTTGTAGAGCAAGAAAAACTATCTCTAAAATTGTGTAAATATAAACGATTTTATTTTACTTGCGTCAAAGTAGTTGCTGTAAAGTTGATTAGAAGTATCAAATTTCTTTTCAGAGCATGTTCTGCTTCTCTTTCTCCGCAATGGCAGCTATGCTTTTGGCTATTGAACTCCTGAGTCAGAGAGGCTGATATGGAATACGCTCACATAAAAGCTTGCAAGTTTTTGCGGTAATTGTAAAGATGAAAGTGAGCAAGAAATGTTCATGCAGAAACATTTCTTCTGTGCCTAGGCCATAGAATTCGCTTAGCGCACCGTAAGAATAGGCCTTTTCTACGCACCTTAAGAATAGGCCTTTTCTACGTAGGTCATGCGCGCATGCGAGCTAGCGTGAATGAAGCGCGCGCCATAAACATGGCTGACACCCACGAGACGACAGGAGTGGACCAAGGAACAGCTGGTGTCACAAGCGTGCAATTGTAAATAAATTACACCATCTTCCGCTAAAGCAAACTCTGTGCCGGTGCGAAGTAGCGGGCGCTTACGCTTACACTGCGGCGGCGTTGACGCAGGAGATCATCGCGGCGTTGCAGAGGAGAGAAATGGCGCGGGGAAAACTGTGTAGAAAAAAAGAGAGGGGATCGAGAGTAGGCTAGCAGATGCTGCCAGCGCAGGCGTTATGAGGTGGAAGAGGGGGGAGCGTAGGAGAGGAGAGAGCGGGGGATGAGACGCGCGTGCGTGGTAAGGGTAGTCTTGTCACCCGCCGAATTGAGCTCGACCATTAGACACTTCGCATCTGAAAAAAAAAATTCGCCAGTGCTGGCTTCCGCGATTGCCTGCTGGTGCGTTGGGGGCTATTTCAGAAGCCGAAGACCACCAGTTTTGATTTTGACGACCTTCCCTGAAGGGGCTGTTCAGACTGCCCCCCCCCCTCAAAAAAGCGAAATACTGCGAATTTCTAGCAAGTTTAGTGATGCTTTTTGTGTGGCTAGCGTGCATGATTCAACGTATATTGAATATAAAGTCCTATAGAGAACAAAGGCTTCATATGTGCCACAGAGTTACAAGTCATCGCGTGTAAGCCTAAAAACAAAATGAAGCCGACAGAACATTGCTAAGGTGGGCTAACTTTCTACAAATATTATTTGTTGAATCAGCATATTAACGTAATTCTTGTTTAGTATTGTAAGTTTTGTGTGAAACAAAAATTTAGATATAAAAAGTCCTTAATGCGAGTTCCTGTAGCAAAGTTAGTGTTTGAAATCTATCTTTGTGTGGTAACAGTAGAGGTAACGGTTGTTACTTTCTTTCGGTAACGGTAACACTTTACTTTTTGTTGTAGGTGACGTAGTAACGCGTTCTTGTTTGTTGTACAAACGAGGAACGCATTTAGTTATTGTTTTTTCTATAACTGATGCAACACTGGACCACCGCAGAGCTCGAGAGCTGACGGGCAACGCCTGGGCGGCTTCTAGAGTGACCCTCCGAGCCAAACAAGGCAGGCTGACCACATACGATAATATCATGAATACCAACCAGCAAACTCGCAGAACCCTCCCCACACCTTAGAAAGACTTCAACAGAAAACCAAACAGGGTGGCCCCCGGGGTAGCCCTATGAAAATGCAAACGTAAACTTTTCCGAAGTCATTCCTTTTAAAAGGAATATTTCCCGTGGTTCACAATATAGACGCATGTATGCAATGAAAACGTGAAACAGCCACACTCAGAGTCGGAAACATACTTTCACGCTGTGAGAGCGTGAACATCAATGCAGAAACGACACCATTTTGTGGAAGTAGGCTACCCAGCTGTGCGATTCAGACTAAGGCGGCAAACTTTGGCCATCCAGCTGGCCAGTGGAGCTGCGTCACTGGTGTACCATGAGGGCTAGGAAACTTCGGTCAATGTTATTACAGACAAAGTAATATTTGTAGTTCACCAAAAGTTTATGACAACATCATTCAAAAGAGTTGAGCGTTGTCCTGAAACTTGGTTACTGGTAGCTTGCACTGACGCTTCGTGCAGTGTGCTGCCACGTTTGATAATCTGTTATTACGTTCCTATTTTCTGTGGCGCTTTCGTAGTGTTTAGCATCATGCAAGTCAATTTAAAACGAAAGAATACCGCTTTAGTTTCGACATGACGATTTATGGTAGTTTTTGTTCACACAAGTTATACCAATTCAGGTTACATTAGCTTTTTTAGTCAAGCTTGTACATTTTTCCCTCAACATGTAAGCTGATATCATAAACACCAATTGTAAATTCCCAGTTGTTAGCAATGATTTGATCACCCGATGGAGGCGGAAATGTCGTAGGCCCGTGTGCTCAGATTTGGGTGCACGTTAAAGAACCCCAGGTGGTCAAAATTTGCGGAGCCCTCCACTACGGTGTCTCTCATAATCATATGGTGGTTTTGGGACGTTAAACCCCACATATCAATCAATCCTCAAAATTTCCTATCACCCTGTTACGCTGTACGCAATTCTCAGCGGAAACCACGCCTATACAGTGTTCGAGAAGCTTCAGAACTGCAGTAGATAATTCTGTGAGATTACGCACACTTCGTGAGCATTTCAGATTATTCTGGAACCTGCGTGGCCGCTAGCGATAACGATGGAATGTTTTGATGCAGGTGTATGAATACCGCCCCGCATCGCCATGTGTCATTTGATTGACCACCGATGCTCAGTTCGCCGATATCACTGCAAGTGCCTGGCTGTAATCTCGGTTTCCTTTTACGTGACCGCAAGTTCGGCTGAATAAACATTTTAATCTTCGACCTAATGTCTGCTCCATTTGTCGTTGTCACGACACCGTGACAATATTTAGGATGAGCACGGGCGATGTCTCATTTGTACGTTATATGAAGTTTTCACTTTAAAAACGAGTCATGTAGTTGACAAACCAATGCAAATCTGAAAAGTCTTAAGAATAATCCGGGCGCTAATATTTAACTGCAATAGAGCGCTATTACAGTAAGAGCTTGTTAATACGATACCCGTATATTCTAAACACTTGATAATTTGGACGTAATCTCTGGCCCAGCCAGCCTCTGTATTGTTTAATGGCCCGAAAACTCTCATTTATTCGGTGGCTTTTGACTACAACCCGGTTGATTCAGACGTTCGTCGGGCCCCGCCGCGGTGGTCTAGTGGCTAAGGTACTCGGCTGCTGACCCGCAGGTCGCGGGTTCGAATCCCGGCTGCGGCAGCTGCATTTCCGATGGAGGCAGAAATGTTGTAGGCCCGTGTGCTCAGATTTGGGTGCACGTAAAGAACCCTAGGTGGTCTAAATTTTCGGAGCCCTCCACTACGGCGTCTCTCATAATCATATGGTGGTTTTGGGACCTTAAACCCCACATATCAGTCAATCAGACGTTCGTCGGAGCGCGCCGAGCGTCAAGCAATGCATATGTACGACGCGAAGGTAGGAAAGCGACATTCGCGGATAGGCGAAATTGGTACGGGATTTGAAAAAGCGGTGGTTCCCACCCACAGTCATGTTGTTAGTAAGTAAAAATGTATTGGTTCACATGATACTTCGGATCAGGTCACAAGGACCTTGAGCCGCGTTCATATTGTGAATGAAGTCGCAAGACACAAATATTGTAGCTTTTGCAGGGTTCTTATACAAGAAAAAAAAAGCCAGCTTCGCAGTTGTACCGCCAAGCCTGAAAAAAGTGCGTATCTGGGCAGCCTGCTTTGTTTCTTTTCAATTATCTTTTTTTCTCTTCTTTTGTTGTTTTTACATTAATTTCCGCGTACTTATTCCTCTCTTCTTACATAATTCTCTTTTCGCTCCTTCTGTTCCTTTCTCTTTCGAGCTTGCATGCTTCCTTCTTTTCTCTGTTCTTATACTTGGCTCTGCTTGTGTTTCTTTTTTTTTGTAGGGAAGGTCGAAGAATATGAGCAAAGCAAGGGTGAGCAAGGCAAGAAGGCAAACGTAAAGTGGAGTTCCGGGATCTTTGCGAACACGAGAAATCTCAGAGGCCATACTTTACGCTCTGGTGGAATGCCATGGGGCGGCGCTGCAAATAATTATGCTCAATGCTCAACTTCTTCTATTTTACTTAGTTTTCAAGTTAGTTCTCGTAGAAACACGTATAAGTGACGCTAGTTATAAGAAACAAAGAGAATGACTGCAGCTACAAAAAGTGAGAGTAAAAAGTTTATGTTATCATCTACAGCTGTGACTTGAACCCGGGCCTTTCGAGTAAGATGTAGCCATTGTACCGGGCACTACTTTGACAAAGCCACGCGCAGCTTTTTAAAACGACTACATATTGTAGACTACCAACCGCGGTGCCCCAAGCACCTTGACCCTGTTTGGACTCCTTCTTACACTGATTCTGCAGCCATATTCAGCTCTCCCTGTTTAAACACACTCTAGCTTCGCTAAAGGGACATCAATGTTGTAAGTTATGTTTGCACTGTAGAGAATGCGAGAGTGAATCACTGTTTACTTACACGGCACTGTAATCCAGAATAAAAGATCACTAAGCGCGCGAAATTGAAGGAGCGCATCGCATTCACGCAGATCATTCTTGCTTCGCGACACCTTCGGTCAGGTTACTTGCCACAGATATCGAGGGCTCGGAAGTGAGCCATTGAAATGATCTTTGCTCGTGGTTTTGTCTTGCGTATTTATGTAACGGAGCATATATATTTTTGTCTTTAGGGGCGAAGCTCTTTAAAAGCGGCACCCGTTCGTCCCTCGTAGTAGTGCGTAACATGTTTTACGCTTTGACCTGCATGGTGGGGGCCGGTGGGAGATTTCTCCTGTGCATTGTTGAACAATAAAAAATATTCGCAGCGTGCACGTTAACTAAAAGCCGAATTCTTTTGCCCCTCATATTCTTTAGCAGCCATTGGCATGTACATTGAGCACTATCTGAGAAGAAAGGGTTACTACGTTATACTTGCTGGTCGTAACCTCCTTGGTTTTCGGAAAGGTTTAGCGAGCGTTGGGCCGCAGTGCCACGAATACAGTGAACTAGTATATACCATGAACTCGAGGTGGTTGAAGGTGGGGAGTAGACGCGAAGCTCAATCCATAAGAAAGTGTGCGTGTGCCACCTCTTGTTTAGTCCTTGTAATGTCCGCTGGATGGCGGTCCTATATATGCGGAATGTATGATGAAAAGATGCGAGATGGTGGTACTTGGAGTGTTCACTAGATAGACGAACGGGACACAGACAGATGCATGAAAGGACGCACGAATGGCCGCACGGACGGATGGACGCATGGACGGGCGCAGAGATGGAGGTGCGTACGCACGAATAGCCTCGCGCACAGACGGGCGGATGGACACACGGACGGTCACACAGACGGATGCTTGGACGGAAGGAAGCAAGAACGAATGAACGGACGGATCCTTGGCCCCACTCTCCATCATTCACCCCATGGATATGCTGGCATTTTTTTCAATACATTTGAGATGATAGCTTACGCAGTGTCTGTGTTATTTACTCATGTATTATTGTTGTTCAGCGCAGCATTTCACCAAGATGATTCTTCCCTATAGGAAAGTTTGGGTTCCGTAAATTGCCTGCGTTAAACGCGACGTCAAAAAATAGCGAAATCTCACTACGTTGAAACTATGTGTGTAAAATAAACACTGCATTACTGTAGTGAAGCTTTTTCGGCATTGCCGGACAGTGACTCCTTCGAAGCGTATTTCAAGAAGGATGTCCATCCAACGGTTTGGCCGTAGCTTCTATAGCAGTTGGCGACCTGAAAACATATGCTTTTGATAAATATTTTCAGTTTTGGTGTAACGATGTAGAGCCGTATACGTGCGTGTTAAGCTTTCTGTGAAGTATCAGTGGATAGGAAGGAGGAAAAATTATTAGAAACTGGTGAGAGCTTTCAGAGGTGTGCAGTCTTCTTTGCCCAGAAAACTGTGGACACTAACCACTTCTGTGGTCAAGTCGTATACAAATTGCGTGGCAAGCATTAAAGCCGGACTTCCTTCTGTGCTCGAGTCGACTGCCTTACTTATCACGTTGTAGCAAATCACAGCGATTGTTTCAAGCCAACCATTATATAGGTTATTCTTAGACTAAAGTGCAAACCATTTTAGCTCTCATGATACAAGCCTAATCACACTTCTACGTATCGTCGATTCTCGGAATCTGGGATTTAGAGCTGCAGCGATTATACTCGTGAAATAGAAAATATCACAATTTTTCAAGTGGAAGAGCACATGATGGCCTATGAAGCGTTTCCTATTTCGTTTCCACTTTATCTGCATTACTGTGTTATAAACTTGAGGTCAAGCAAACACGTACGATAGAGGCCTGAGAGAGCGGTCTAAAGTTATAGAGACCCTGCTGAGCATTATGTTACTCTTGAATATTCGAGGGCAAGCCGTGAAAATTTTGCATAAGTGGTCTGCGTCACAGAGAGCCTACAGTAGATCGTGGCGAGGCACGGCAAAAGTGTTCTCATTACTAGTCTATTGCTCATTTATTTATTCAAAATACCTCACAGGCTCCTTGTTGGAGCAATATGTAAGGAGGGTGATAAATGGCTAAATATAACAAGTGATAAATAAAAAAAACATGAAATCTAACTTATAAATTCTGAAAGATGCACTGGGATACTGCGATGTAATCGTGTGGCAAGAAAAAACAACAAAAAACACGCCAGGCCTGCGTATAAGGTGCAGCACGGTTACAGCGAAAGCTAGAAGAGCAGCCTTTCAGAACGTTTTCTAAACACTCATTGGGTAACGGCGGCAAGCACACTTGCCTGATACCCACTACGGCAATAATAATAATAGT
The DNA here is from genome assembly GCA_013436015.1 of Rhipicephalus annulatus. NCBI lineage: Eukaryota > Metazoa > Arthropoda > Arachnida > Ixodida > Ixodidae > Rhipicephalus > Rhipicephalus annulatus. Next base: position 1,618 of record WOVY01015522.1, on the reverse strand, counting down.
TTTAGGTAGTAGGGCAGCAGTCCGCCATGCCATTTTTTTGTCATTCTTCTAGGAAGCGTGGTATCCGGCAAACAATTGCAAGCAATTTTGCGCCAATTGTTCATGCAGTGGCTGACGATGATGAGCAATTTTGCCTGAAGTGGGTATGTGTCACAGTTATTAGGGGAACAAGAACAAGGTTTTCTAATGGGTTGGACCATTGGACGACCCACTCGTTACGCTATTCGTATACTGTGCAACGGATGGTTGTTCTTTCGCTGTTTTAAAACTCTTTATAAGTCGAATTAAGGCGATTGCTTCCCCTACATCAAGCCTGCCTAAGCAAGTTTGCCAACAAGTCCCAGGCACCGGCATGGCTTAGTGGTGGAATACTGCACTAGCTCGCAGCAAACCTGGGTTCCAGCCTCACTGTGTGATTGATAGAAGGTTTTTTTCTCACTTCGTGAGATGTGGTTACGGACACCAGCGGCAGCGACGGACAACTACGGCACTGCGTGTGGCTCGAGTTGTGGTCTCATAACAACTTTAGATGTAAAAGTGTAACACAAGGATAAAATACTTAACGAAGAGAAGTGCATGCGCGAAGCGAAAAAAATTTGGACACAATTAGCATTCAAAGTCAGTGATTTAAATACAAAAAAATTCGCAACTTTTGCAACACTTCAATGTGATATATTATTGTGTTATACAATACTTGCGCAACGTACGATGGCGCACGTCTGAAAAAAAAAGAAATGGCTATGTAAACATGAAATGTCCGAGTAGATAGTTAGCGACTAGTGATAAAAGTGATACTTCCAGGGAAATTGTTACAAAGTTTAACGACATGTGGCAATGCAGAACAGTCAAACGCCCTTGTCCTGTCAAAGATGCGCTCAAAATTTTCCTGATTATGAAGCCGCTGAAGCATGCGTAAGAGGTTTTCAAAAAGAGGAAATGTAGCCTGGTGTTACGAGTATATCCGTGAAGCATACATAAAAGTAAAACACTCCAGTGAAACCTGAAGAGGGTGCAGGGAATGTTCGAGTTTTACAGTGAAAGCTGTTACAAGATCAGGGCACGAGTCACATGCGGCGCCATAGTTGTCCGCCACAGCCACTGGGGTCCATAAGCAATAATGCAAGAAATAATAAAAAAACCGTGAATAAAAACACTAAGGGCACTTTAGGGATTTGAACTAAGGTGCAATGCGTTCCAGGTAGCATTCTATTACTGAGCCACGGCATTTCTTAGAACACCTTTCCAAACTGGCCTTAGGCAGGCTTGATGTCACGGAATGAATCGCGTTGATATGAGTAATAAAGCGTTTTAAAACATTAGAAGAACAACCAGACATCACACAATTTAAATTTACGTAACGAGTTGTTGTACAAAGCTCCAACCCAAGAGAAAAAATTGATCTTGATCACCGTTTAACTGTGGCGCATACCCACTTCAGGCATGATTCTTCATCGTCGTCAGCTACTGTGTAAAAAATTACACAAAACTCTTAACAAGTTGCCAGAGGATACCACGCTTCTCCGTAGAAAGACGAAGAATAGCATAGTGAATGTTGGCCTACTACACAAATATTGTGATTATTTATGGCGTACAGGGTACCTAGCAATTGGCAGCAGTT
>WOVY01015521.1:0-18135 GCA_013436015.1 Rhipicephalus annulatus | reverse complement strand
ATCCATGCCCAAAAATCAAACGCGGTGTACCACAGGGAAGCATATTAGTACCTCTTCTATTTAACCTTTATATCAATGATATTGTAAATGTGTTCACTCAATAACTTACATTATTTATGCAGATGATACAAGCTTATTCTTTAAGGGAACAAATATAGACGATTTGATAAAAGCAGCTAATAAAACGTTAGTCAATTTTTCGAAATGGTCCTGCCAAAATTCGTTACAGATCAACAGCTCTAAAACCAAGGCCGTTCTTTTCCGTGCGAAAGGAATGACATGTTACGTACACACAAAAACTGATGCTAAATAATTTCAATATCGAACTTTCAGAGACTGTCAAAACTTTGGGCGTCATCTTTCTTCAACATATGTTCTGGAATTTTCATACTGAACAATTGTGTATTAAGCTAAGAAAGCCCTTGGCGCGCTGAGAAGGTGTCAGTCGGTTTCTACCGCTCCCCCAGAAACTTCTTATCTCAATACGCTTTTTTGTTCTCATCTACGCTATGGTCAGTTGGTATGGGCTTCTGGAACTGAAACATCAAAACAAAAGTTGTATACACTTCAAAAAAGCGCTTTACGTACGGCTGTTGCAAATATAGGTTACAGAGAACACACATCCCATTTATTTGTCAAGTTTAAAGTTTTAAAATTTTGTGTTGCATATGAACATAACTTGTTGTTGTCTTTGAGGTCTGAAATTCGAAAGAATTGCACAAACCTGAGAGGCTAGCACATTTACAAGCCGAAAATTTGTTGCGTCCGATGCGGAGTTCTGACACTGGCACATCCCCCGACCGCGGAACAAATTACGGACTCCAAATGCTCAAGGCACTCTGTTCCCCATATACTAATAAGTTCAAGCTCACAGAACAGCAATTGCGTTCTCCTTTCAAGTAGTGATATATTAAACCTGTTTGTATAAGGAGCTATAACCCAGAAAAATTGCGCCCAGTACTTGTAAATGCATGAAATTTTAAGTGTACCCTTTTCTGTTATAGCGTCTTATTTTGGTTGCCTTTTTCCCAATAATTGTTTGTTTGTAAACACCCATGTGTGCATCTATTCTGTACTTCATAAACAACCACTAGAATGTTATTTTATTTTCTTTTTCTTTCAATCATACGTGAGCACCGTATGGAGTTTGGTGTGCCTTTGTTTCTGTTGCCTTGTACAATGGGAGGTGGGGCTGGTCAAGCTGCTATAGCGCAGCTTTTTTTCCTACTTTCCATGCCACAATTGGTTCTTGTTTGTGTAAATCACGGTGTATCGTTGTGGTGAAATAAATTTCAACTTCAACTTCAACTTCAACTTCATATGAGAATTAAACGTGAAAGTGTCAGTCAGCGCCACCAGTAGCTATGGCGGCGAGTGCGGCACACTCATTTAAGCCTGTTTGGGGTCACGTGGCACGTGAACTTGTTACGCGTGGGCAGTTGACCAACAGTTCCTCGTATTCCACCTAAAGGCACTAAGTCTGCAAGTACGAGACCCTTGTTAATGAATAAGGAAAGAAGTGTACACCTAAGGGCTTGTTCTTCCGTGATTTTACACAATAATAATGAGATATAACAGAAAATATTACCAAGGAAAGTATAGGAGAACATATTAGACCAAATTGTATAGTAAAATGAAGAAAAGTGGGAGAAAAGACAACTTGCCGTGGGCGGGTTCCGAACCTGCGACCTTCGAATGAGACGTTCGATGCTCTACCACTGAGCTACCATGACAGCCGTCCCCCCAGCCACTTTATAATGGTTATATGAGAACTGAACGTGGGAGTGTCAGTCAGCGCCACCAGTAGCCATGGCGGCGAGTGTGGCACACTCTATTGAGCCAGTTTGGCGTCACGTAGCACGCGAACATGTTACGAGTGGGCAGCTGACCAATGGGCCCTCGTATACAACCTAAAGACACTAAGTCCGCCAGTAAGAGACCCTTGTTAATGAATAAGGTAAGAAAGTATACCTAAGGGCTCGTTCTTCTGTGTTTTTATACAACAATAATAAGATAAAACAGACAATATGAACAAGCAAGTATGAGGGAAGATATTAAAACCATGTTTTAAAGTAAATATGAAGAAGGGTGGGTGAAAAGATAACTTGGTGTGGGCAGGATCCGAGCCTGCTGACCTTCGAACGACGCGTTGATGCTCTACCACTGAGCTACCACGACAGCCATCCCCCCAGCCACTTCATAAGGCTTATATGAGAGTTAAACGTGGAAGTGTCAGTCAGCGCCACCAGTAGCCAGGCGGCGAGTGTGGCACACTCTTTTGAGCCTGTTTGGCGTCACGTAGCACGTGAATTTGTGACGAGTGGGCAGCTGACCAATAGTTCCTCGTGTACAACCTAAGAGACTAAGTGTGCCAGTATGAGACCCTCGTTAATGAATAAGGTAGGAAGTGTATAACTAAAGGCTTGTTTTTCCTTGTTTTTACACATATTATTGAGATATAACAGACCATATTACCAAGGAAAAGTATAGAGGAGAATATTAGACCAAATCGTAATGTAAATATGAAGAGAAGTGGGTGAAAAGATAACTTGCCGTGGGAAGGTTCCGAACCTGCGACCATCGAATGACGTGTTTGATGCTCTACCACTGAGCTACCACATCCAGCCATCCCCCCAGCCACTTCATAGGGTCTATATGAGAATAAACCTGGTAGTGTCAGTCAGCGCCACCAGTAGCCATTGCGGCGAGTGTGGCACATTCTTTTGAGCCTGTTTGGCGTCACGTAGCACGTGAATATGTGACGAGTCGGCAGCTGACCAATTGTTCTCGTATACAACCTAAAGGCACTAATTCTGCCAGTACGAGACTTTATTAATGAATAAGGAAAGAAGTGTACACCTAAGGGCTCACTCTTCCGTGTTTTTACACAATATTAATGAGATTTAACAGACAATATTACCAAGAAAAATATAGGGGAAGATATTAAACCAAGTTATAATGTAAATATAAAGAAAAGTTTGTGAAGAGATAACTTGCCGTGGGCAGGATCGAAACCTGCGTCCTTTTAACGAATGCATTGGATGCTCTACCACTGAGCTACCACGACAGCGATCCCCCTGGCCCCTTTATAAGGTTTATATGAGAATTAAACGTGGAAGTGTCAGTCAGTGCCACCAGTAGCCATGGCGTCGAGCGCAGCACACTCTTTTAAGCCTGTTTGGCGTCACGTAGCACGTGAACTTGTTACGCTTGGGCAGTTGACCAATAGTCCTTCGTATTCAACCTAAAGGCACTAAGTCTGGCAGTACGAGACCGTCGTTAATGAATAAGGGGAAAAGTGTACACCTCAGGGCTCGTTCTTCTGTGTTGTTACTCTATAATAATGAGATATAACTGACAAAATTACCAAGGAAAGTATAGGGGAAGATATTAGACCAAGTTCTAATGTAAATATGAAGAAAAGTGGGTGAAAAGATAACTTGCCGTGGGCAGGATCCGAACCTGCGACCTTTTAACGAACGCATTTGATGCTCTACCATTGAGCTACCACGACAGCAATCCCCCCAGCCACTTCATAAGGTTTATATGAGAATTAAACGTGGAAGTGTCAGTCAGCGCCACCAGTAGCCATGGCGGCGAGTGTGGCACACACTTTTAAGCCTGTTTGGCGTCACGTAGCACGTGAACTTGTTACACTCGGGTAGTTTACCAATAGTCCCTTGTATTCAACCTAAAGGCACTAACTCTGCAAGTACGAGACTCTCCTTAATGAATAAGGAAAGAAGTGTACACCTAAGGGCTCGTTTTTCCGTTTTTTACACATTATGATAGAGATCCAACAGACAATATACCAAGGAAAGTATACGGGAAGATATTAGACCAAATTGTATAGTAAAATTAAGAAAAGAGGGTAAAAAGATAAGTTGCCGTGGGCGGGATCCGAACCTGATACATTCGAATGACGCGTTCCATGCTCTACCATTGAGCTACCACGACAGCCATCTTCCAGCCACTTTATTAGGTTTTTATGAGAATTAAACGTGGGAGTGTCAGTCAGCGCCACTAGTTGCCATGGCGGCGAGTGTGGCACACTCTTTTGAGCCAGTTTGGCGTCATGTAGCACGCGAACTTGTTACGAGTGGGCAGCTGACCAATCGTCCCTCGTATACAAACTAAAGGCACTAAGTCTGCCAGTGCGAGATCCTTGATAATGAATAAGGAAAGAAAAGTACACCTAAGGGCTCGTTTTTCTGTGTTTTTACACAATAATAATAAGATATAACAGACAATATTAACAAGCAAAGTATGGGGGAAGATATTAAACCATGTTTTAAAGTAAATATGAAGAAAAGTGGGTGAAAAGATAATTTGCTTGGGTAGAATCCGAACCTGCGACCTTCGAATGACGTGATCGATGCTCTATCACTGAGCTACCACGACAGCCATCCCCCCAGCCACTTCATAAGGTTTATATGAGAGTTAAACGTGGAAGTGTCAGTCAGCGCCACCAGTAGCCAGGCGGCGAGTGTGGCACACTCTTTTGAGCCTGTTTGGCGTCATGTAGCAGGTGAACTTGTGACGAGTGGGCAGCTGACCCATAGTTCCTCGTGTACAACCTAAGAGACTAAGTGTGCCAGTATGAGACCCTCGTTAATGAATAAGGTAAGAAGTGTATAACTAAAGGCTCGTTTTTCCTTGTTTTTACACAATATTATTGAGATATAACAGACAATATTACCAAGGAAAAGTATAGAGGAGAATATTAGACCAAATCGTAATGTAAATATGAAGAGAAGTGGGTGAAAAGATAACTTGCCGTGGGAAGGTTCCGAACCTGCGACAATCGAATGACGTGTTCGATGCTCTACCACTGAGCTACCACATCAGCCATCCCCCCAGCCACTTCATAGGGTCTATATGAGAAATAAACCTGGGAGTGTCAGTCAGCGCCACCAGTAGCCATTGCGGCGAGTGTGGCACACTCTTTTGAGCCTGTTTGGCGTCACGTAGCACGTGAATATGTGACGAGTCGGCATCTGACCAATTGTTCCTCGTATACAACCTAAAGGCACTAATTCTGCCAGTACGAGACTTTATTAATGAATAAGAAAAGAAGTGTACACCTAAGGGCTCACTCTTCCGTGTTTTTACACAATATAATGAGATTTAACAGACAATATACCAAGGAAAGTATAGGGGAACATATCAGACCAAATTGTATAGTAAAATGAAGAAAAGTGGGAGAAAAGTTAACTTGCCGTGGGCGGGTTCCGAACCTGCGACCTTGGAATGACACGTTCGATGCTCTACCACTGAGCTACCATGACAGCCATCCCCCCAGCCACTTTATAAGGTTTATATGAGAACTAAACGTGGAAGTGCCAGTCAGCGCCACCAGTAGCCATGGCGGCGAGTGTGGCACACTCTTTTGAGCCTGTTTGGCGTCACGTAGCACGTGAATTTGTTATGAGTGGGCAGCTGACATTTGGTACCTCGTATACAACCTAAAGGCAATAAGTCTGCCAGTACGCGACGCTTGTTAAATTATAAGGAAAGTAGTGTACTCCTGAGGGCTCATTCTTCCACGTTTTTAAACAATAATAATGAGATATAACAGAAAATATTACCAAGTAAAGTATAGGGAAAGATATTAGACCAAGTTATATGTAAATATTTTATTTATTTATTTATCTATTTATTTATTTTCAGATTTACTGCCAGCCTTTGAAAAAGGCCTTTGGCAGGAGTGGGCAGAACAAATAAAAGAATGCGATAACATACGCAAATACGTCCACAAAACAACCGCAACAATGAGCGGGACCAAATAAAATAAAAATATACAATTACGCAATCAACAAAGTGACAGCAGGTACTATTAACAACTTGTTTGGTACCAAGCTAGACCTACACTGATAGAAACTATTAATAATATACAAGACATGACTGGAAAGAGCAGGAGAAATCTGGACCGAGGTGCACCGCTAAACAAAACAGAGCTACAATGTGACACACTCAACATCAACAACAAAAAAAAGAAAAAAGAAAAAAAGGAAAGTGGGTGAAAAGATAACTTGCCGTGGGCAGGATCCGAACCTGCGACCATCGAATGACGTGTTCGTTGCTCTACCACTGAGCTACCACATCAGCCATCCCCCCAAACCCTTTTTAAGGTTTATATAAAGGCACAGTGATATATAGGCACAGTGATATTTTTTGTTGTCTGTTTCTCTTTTGGAAGCATGTCACTACTTGTCTGCAAACTGACAGCACTTCTATGTTGACCTATAATAATCAGCAATGACTTTATCCTGTATTAGTCCAACCACACTCAAGTCGGATATTGTTGAAAAGTGTAAATTACCATTAACTTTTTTACATATGAACATGCAGTCATTACGCCAAAATTATGATGACCTTTGCATTTTTATAAACGAGTTCGGATTTTCCTTCTCGGTTATTATGCTGACTGAGACGTGGTACTCTGATCTTGATACCATACATTTAGATGGCTACAGTGCCGTTTCTTTGAATAGGAAATTGAAAAGGGGAGGCGGCGTATGCATGTTCACAAAACTGGGATTTACCTATGACCTCCTCGATGACTTTTCTTGGTCCACAACGGATATTGAGGTAATTTGTACAAAATGCGACAATTTTGTATTTGCTGTCGTGTATAGGCCACCTGATGGTAACTTGAGCGAATTTTTCACGTTTCTAGAGGCTATTTTCTCGTTTGTAAACGTAAACCAATACTCTTTAATTTTAGGAGGTGACCTAAACATTGATATGCTGACAAAAACTCCTAAACAGGGCGAATTATCTGCGATTCTCGATTCCCATTTTTTGTTTAATGTAATAACCACCCCCACACGTATCACTGCAACTAGTGAAACTCTTATCGACCTTTTTATTACAAACCTAGCAATTAATGACCTATTTTCTGGTACCATTAATGTGACACTTAGCGACCACCTGCCTATCTATTTAGTAACTGATACGTATAATACGGCAAAAAATTCACTGTAAATATAATATATCAAGACATTAACGCGGTTACACTGTCGCAGTTCCGAGATGAACTCGCCAGAACAAGCTGGAACGCAGTTTTTGCGTGCTCTACGGCTGATACTGCATATGACCATTTCATAGAAATTTTTTCTTCGGTATATAAAAAACACTTTCCGTACAAAGAAATAACTAAGCCAAACCGCGCACGTAAGCCTTGGGTAAAGTTAAGTATATTGAAAATGATACGTACGAAAAACAGACTGTACCAGGTGTTCTTGAAAAATCGCGATTTGAATGCACTGAAAGCGTTTAGGGCCTACAGAAACAGTCTTTCAAAAACTTTAAGGCAAGCCAAACGCGACTATTACCATACTATTTTTAACGGTATTGTAGATGTCAAGCAAATGTGGAAAAAACTAAACACAATTATATTTTCAAGTAATAGGACGCCTGGTGTCGACGAAATTACAATTGATAATCATATATTTAAAGGAAAAGCATTAGCCAATAAATTCAATGGGTACTTTACTTCTTTGTCAGAAAGTACTTACGACAGAAATGCATTAAGTTACATGCCAACACCTATAGCCCCCTCAATATTTATTGACCCTACGGAGCAAACTGAGGTAAACAACGTTTTCATGAAACTTAAAAAAAGCAAAAGTGAGGACATTGACGGCATAAAAATGGAACCGGTTATCTTTGTTATTGATTTATTATCACCCTGCCTGACGCATATTTATAATATTGTTTTGAGCACAGGCATGTTCCCTAAGCGGATGAAAAATGCCAAAGTTGCAGTGATTTATAAAGGTGGTGACAAAAATGAAATGAGTAATTACCGGCCAATATCGGTATTACCTATATTTTCAAAGGCTCTAGAAAAAATCATTTTCACTAGAATGTATAAATTTTTGGACTCGCATTCTGTGATTACAACAGCACAATATGGGTTCAGGTCTGGCGTATCGACGGAGACAGCGCTGTTGCATCAAAAAGAGTTGATACTGGGCAACATTGAAGCAAGAAAGCTAACATTAGGCGTATTCATAGACTTTTCGAAGGCGTTCGACAGAATTGATCACCAAACCTTGTTAGAAAAATTGTTTTATTACGGGATTAGAGGCATCGCGCTCGATTTAATAGAAAGCTACCTTAGTGATCGGTACCAGTGTGTGTCTATAAATAGGCAAACATCCATGCCCAAAAAATCAAACGCGGTGTACCACAGGGAAGCATATTAGTACCTCTTCTATTTAACCTTTATATCAATGATATTGTAAATGTGGATCACTCAATAACTTACATTATTTATGCAGATGATACAAGCTTATTCTTTAAGGGAACAAATATAGACGATTTGATAAAAGCAGCTAATAAAACGTTAGTCAATTTTTCGAAATGGTCCTGCCAAAATTCGTTACAGATCAACAGCTCTAAAACCAAGGCCGTTCTTTTCCGTGCGAAAGGAATGACATGTACGTACACACAAAAACTGATGCTAAATAATTTCAATATCGAACTTTCAGAGACTGTCAAAACTTTGGGCGTCATCTTTCATCAACATATGTTCTGGAATTTTCATACTGAACAATTGTGTATTAAGCTAAGAAAAGCCCTTGGCGCGCTGAGAAGGTGTCAGTCGTTTCTACCGCTCCCCCAGAAACTTCTTATCTTCAATACGCTTTTTTGTTCTCATCTACGCTATTGTCAGTTGGTATGGGCTTCTGGAACTGAAACATCAAAACAAAAGTTGTATACACTTCAAAAAAGCGCTTTACGGGCTGTTGCAAATATAGGTTACAGAGAACACACATCCCATTTATTTGTCAAGTTTAAAGTTTTAAAATTTTGTGTTGCATATGAACATAACTTGTTGTTGTCTTTGAGGTCTGAAATTCGAAAGAATTGCACAAACCTGAGAGGCTTAGCACATTTACAGCCGAAAATTTTGTTGCGTCCGATGCGGAGTTCTGAACACTGGCACATCCCCCGACCGCGAACAAATTACGGACTCCAAATGCTAAGGCACTCTGTTCCCCATATACTAAATAAGTTCAAGCTCACAGAACAGCAATTGCGTCTCCTTTCAAGTAGTGATATATTAAACCTGTTTGTATAAGGAGCTATAAACCCAGAAAAATTGCACCCAGTACTTGTAAATGCATGAAATTTTAAGTGTACCCTTTTCTGTTATAGCGTCTTATTTTGGTTGCCTTTTTCCCAATAATTGTTTGTTTGTAAACACCCATGTGTGCATCTATTCTGTACTTCATAAACAACCACTAGAATGTTATTTTATTTTCTTTTTTCTTTCAATCATACGTGAGCACCGTATGGAGTTTGGTGTGCCTTTGTTTCTGTTGCCTTGTACAAATGGGAGGTGGGGCTGGTCAAGCTGCTATAGCGCAGCTTTTTTCCTACTTTCCATGCCACAATTGTTTCTTGTTTGTGTAAATCACGGTGTATCGTTGTGGTGAAATAAATTTCAACTTCAACTTCAACTTCAACTTCATATGAGAATTAAACGTGAAAGTGTCAGTCAGCGCCACCAGTAGCTATGGCGGCGAGTGCGGCACACTCATTTAAGCCTGTTTGGGGTCACGTGGCACGTGAACTTGTTACGCGTGGGCAGTTGACCAACAGTTCCTCGTATTCCACCTAAAGGCACTAAGTCTGCAAGTACGAGACCCTTGTTAATGAATAAGGAAAGAAGTGTACACCTAAGGGCTTGTTCTTCCGTGATTTTACACAATAATAATGAGATATAACAGAAAATATTACCAAGGAAAGTATAGGAGAACATATTAGACCAAATTGTATAGTAAAATGAAGAAAAGTGGGAGAAAAGACAACTTGCCGTGGGCGGGTTCCGAACCTGCGACCTTCGAATGAGACGTTCGATGCTCTACCACTGAGCTACCATGACAGCCATCCCCCCAGCCACTTTATAAGGTTTATATGAGAACTGAACGTGGGAGTGTCAGTCAGCGCCACCAGTAGCCATGGCGGCGAGTGTGGCACACTCTATTGAGCCAGTTTGGCGTCACGTAGCACGCGAACATGTTACGAGTGGGCAGCTGACCAATGGGCCCTCGTATACAACCTAAAGACACTAAGTCCGCCAGTAAGAGACCCTTGTTAATGAATAAGGTAAGAAAAGTATACCTAAGGGCTCGTTCTTCTGTGTTTTTATACAACAATAATAAGATAAAACAGACAATATGAACAAGCAAAGTATGAGGGAAGATATTAAACCATGTTTTAAAGTAAATATGAAGAAGGGTGGGTGAAAAGATAACTTGGTGTGGGCAGGATCCGAGCCTGCGACCTTCGAACGACGCGTTGATGCTCTACCACTGAGCTACCACGACAGCCATCCCCCCAGCCACTTCATAAGGCTTATATGAGAGTTAAACGTGGAAGTGTCAGTCAGCGCCACCAGTAGCCAGGCGGCGAGTGTGGCACACTCTTTTGAGCCTGTTTGGCGTCACGTAGCACGTGAATTTGTGACGAGTGGGCAGCTGACCAATAGTTCCTCGTGTACAACCTAAGAGACTAAGTGTGCCAGTATGAGACCCTCGTTAATGAATAAGGTAGGAAGTGTATAACTAAAGGCTTGTTTTTCCTTGTTTTTACACAATATTATTGAGATATAACAGACAATATTACCAAGGAAAAGTATAGAGGAGAATATTAGACCAAATCGTAATGTAAATATGAAGAGAAGTGGGTGAAAAGATAACTTGCCGTGGGAAGGTTCCGAACCTGCGACCATCGAAATGACGTGTTTGATGCTATACCACTGAGCTACCACATCAGCCATCCCCCCAGCCACTTCATAGGGTCTATATGAGAAATAAACCTGGTAGTGTCAGTCAGCGCCACCAGTAGCCATTGCGGCGAGTGTGGCACATTCTTTTGAGCCTGTTTGGCGTCACGTAGCACGTGAATATGTGACGAGTCGGCAGCTGACCAATTGTTCTCGTATACAACCTAAAGGCACTAATTCTGCCAGTACGAGACTTTATTAATGAATAAGGAAAGAAGTGTACACCTAAGGGCTCACTCTTCCGTGTTTTTACACAATATTAATGAGATTTAACAGACAATATTACCAAGAAAAATATAGGGGAAGATATTAAACCAAGTTATAATGTAAATATAAAGAAAAGTTTGTGAAGAGATAACTTGCCGTGGGCAGGATCGAAACCTGCGTCCTTTTAACGAATGCATTGGATGCTCTACCACTGAGCTACCACGACAGCGATCCCCCTGGCCCCTTTATAAGGTTTATATGAGAATTAAACGTGGAAGTGTCAGTCAGTGCCACCAGTAGCCATGGCGTCGAGCGCAGCACACTCTTTTAAGCCTGTTTGGCGTCACGTAGCACGTGAACTTGTTACGCTTGGGCAGTTGACCAATAGTCCTTCGTATTCAACCTAAAGGCACTAAGTCTGGCAGTACGAGACCGTCGTTAATGAATAAGGGGAAAAGTGTACACCTCAGGGCTCGTTCTTCTGTGTTGTTACTCTATAATAATGAGATATAACTGACAAAATTACCAAGGAAAGTATAGGGGAAGATATTAGACCAAGTTCTAATGTAAATATGAAGAAAAGTGGGTGAAAAGATAACTTGCCGTGGGCAGGATCCGAACCTGCGACCTTTTAACGAACGCATTTGATGCTCTACCATTGAGCTACCACGACAGCAATCCCCCCAGCCACTTCATAAGGTTTATATGAGAATTAAACGTGGAAGTGTCAGTCAGCGCCACCAGTAGCCATGGCGGCGAGTGTGGCACACACTTTTAAGCCTGTTTGGCGTCACGTAGCACGTGAACTTGTTACACTCGGGTAGTTTACCAATAGTCCCTTGTATTCAACCTAAAGGCACTAACTCTGCAAGTACGAGACTCTCCTTAATGAATAAGGAAAGAAGTGTACACCTAAGGGCTCGTTTTTCCGTTTTTTACACATTATGATAGAGATCCAACAGACAATATACCAAGGAAAGTATACGGGAAGATATTAGACCAAATTGTATAGTAAAATTAAGAAAAGAGGGTAAAAAGATAAGTTGCCGTGGGCGGGATCCGAACCTGATACATTCGAATGACGCGTTCCATGCTCTACCATTGAGCTACCACGACAGCCATCTTCCAGCCACTTTATTAGGTTTTTATGAGAATTAAACGTGGGAGTGTCAGTCAGCGCCACTAGTTGCCATGGCGGCGAGTGTGGCACACTCTTTTGAGCCAGTTTGGCGTCATGTAGCACGCGAACTTGTTACGAGTGGGCAGCTGACCAATCGTCCCTCGTATACAAACTAAAGGCACTAAGTCTGCCAGTGCGAGATCCTTGATAATGAATAAGGAAAGAAAAGTACACCTAAGGGCTCGTTTTTCTGTGTTTTTACACAATAATAATAAGATATAACAGACAATATTAACAAGCAAAGTATGGGGGAAGATATTAAACCATGTTTTAAAGTAAATATGAAGAAAAGTGGGTGAAAAGATAATTTGCTTGGGTAGAATCCGAACCTGCGACCTTCGAATGACGTGATCGATGCTCTATCACTGAGCTACCACGACAGCCATCCCCCCAGCCACTTCATAAGGTTTATATGAGAGTTAAACGTGGAAGTGTCAGTCAGCGCCACCAGTAGCCAGGCGGCGAGTGTGGCACACTCTTTTGAGCCTGTTTGGCGTCATGTAGCAGGTGAACTTGTGACGAGTGGGCAGCTGACCCATAGTTCCTCGTGTACAACCTAAGAGACTAAGTGTGCCAGTATGAGACCCTCGTTAATGAATAAGGTAAGAAGTGTATAACTAAAGGCTCGTTTTTCCTTGTTTTTACACAATATTATTGAGATATAACAGACAATATTACCAAGGAAAAGTATAGAGGAGAATATTAGACCAAATCGTAATGTAAATATGAAGAGAAGTGGGTGAAAAGATAACTTGCCGTGGGAAGGTTCCGAACCTGCGACAATCGAATGACGTGTTCGATGCTCTACCACTGAGCTACCACATCAGCCATCCCCCCAGCCACTTCATAGGGTCTATATGAGAAATAAACCTGGGAGTGTCAGTCAGCGCCACCAGTAGCCATTGCGGCGAGTGTGGCACACTCTTTTGAGCCTGTTTGGCGTCACGTAGCACGTGAATATGTGACGAGTCGGCATCTGACCAATTGTTCCTCGTATACAACCTAAAGGCACTAATTCTGCCAGTACGAGACTTTATTAATGAATAAGAAAAGAAGTGTACACCTAAGGGCTCACTCTTCCGTGTTTTTACACAATATAATGAGATTTAACAGACAATATACCAAGGAAAGTATAGGGGAACATATCAGACCAAATTGTATAGTAAAATGAAGAAAAGTGGGAGAAAAGGTTAACTTGCCGTGGGCGGGTTCCGAACCTGCGACCTTGGAATGACACGTTCGATGCTCTACCACTGAGCTACCATGACAGCCATCCCCCCAGCCACTTTATAAGGTTTATATGAGAACTAAACGTGGAAGTGCCAGTCAGCGCCACCAGTAGCCATGGCGGCGAGTGTGGCACACTCTTTTGAGCCTGTTTGGCGTCACGTAGCACGTGAATTTGTTATGAGTGGGCAGCTGACATTTGGTACCTCGTATACAACCTAAAGGCAATAAGTCTGCCAGTACGCGACGCTTGTTAAATTATAAGGAAAGTAGTGTACTCCTGAGGGCTCATTCTTCCACGTTTTTAAACAATAATAATGAGATATAACAGAAAATATTACCAAGTAAAGTATAGGGAAAGATATTAGACCAAGTTATATGTAAATATTTTATTTATTTATTTATCTATTTATTTATTTTCAGATTTACTGCCAGCCTTTGAAAAAGGCCTTTGGCAGGAGTGGGGCAGAACAAATAAAAGAATGCGATAACATACGCAAATACGTCCACAAAACAACCGCAACAATGAGCGGGACCAAATAAAATAAAAATATACAATTACGCAATCAACAAAGTGACAGCAGGTACTATTAACAACTTGTTTGGTACCAAGCTAGACCTACACTGATAGAAACTATTAATAATATACAAGACATGACTGGAAAGAGCAGGAGAAATCTGGACCGAGGTGCACCGCTAAACAAAACAGAGCTACAATGTGACACACTCAACATCAACAACAAAAAAAAGAAAAAAGAAAAAAAAGGAAAGTGGGTGAAAAGATAACTTGCCGTGGTAGGATCCGAACCTGCGACCATCGAATGACGTGTTCGTTGCTCTACCACTGAGCTACCACATCAGCCCATCCCCCAAACCCTTTTTAAGGTTTATATAAAGGCACAGTGATATATAGGCACAGTGATATTTTTTGTTGTCTGTTTCTCTTTTGGAAGCATGTCACTACTTGTCTGCAAACTGACAGCACTTCTATGTTGACCTATAATAATCAGCAATGACTTTATCCTGTATTAGTCCAACCACACTCAAGTCGGATATTGTTGAAAAGTGTAAATTACCATTAACTTTTTTACATATGAACATGCAGTCATTACGCCAAAAATTATGATGACCTTTGCATTTTTATAAACGAGTTCGGATTTTCCTTCTCGGTTATTATGCTGACTGAGACGTGGTACTCTGATCTTGATACCATACATTTAGATGGCTACAGTGCCGTTTCTTTGAATAGGAAATTGAAAAGGGGAGGCGGCGTATGCATGTTCACAAAACTGGGATTTACCTATGACCTCCTCGATGACTTTTCTTGGTCCACAACGGATATTGAGGTAATTTGTACAAAATGCGACAATTTTGTATTTGCTGTCGTGTATAGGCCACCTGATGGTAACTTGAGCGAATTTTTCACGTTTCTAGAGGCTATTTTCTCGTTTGTAAACGTAAACCAATACTCTTTAATTTTAGGAGGTGACCTAAACATTGATATGCTGACAAAAACTCCTAAACAGGGCGAATTATCTGCGATTCTCGATTCCCATTTTTTGTTTAATGTAATAACCACCCCCACACGTATCACTGCAACTTAGTGAAACTCTTATCGACCTTTTATTACAAACCTAGCAATTAATGACCTATTTTCTGGTACCATTAATGTAACACTTGGCGACCACCTGCCTATCTATTTAGTAACTGATACGTATAATACGGCAAAAAATTCACTGTAGATATAATATATCAAGACATTAACGCGGTTACACTGTCGCAGTTCCGAGATGAACTCGCCAGAACAAGCTGGAACGCAGTTTTTGCGTGCTCTACGGCTGATACTGCATATGACCATTTCATAGAAATGTTTTCTTCGGTATATAAAAAACACTTTCCGTACAAAGAAATAACTAAGCCAAACCGCGCACGTAAGCCTTGGGTAAAGTTAAGTATATTGAAAATGATACGTACGAAAAACAGACTGTACCAGGTGTTCTTGAAAAATTCGCGATTTGAATGCACTGAAAGCGTTTAGGGCCTACAGAAACAGTCTTTCAAAAACTTTAAGGCAAGCCAAACGCGACTATTACCATACTATTTTTAACGGTATTGTAGATGTCAAGCAAATGTGGAAAAAAACTAAACACAATTATATTTTCAAGTAATAGGACGCCTGGTGTCGACGAAATTACAATTGATAATCATATATTTAAAGGAAAAGCATTAGCCAATAAATTCAATGGGTACTTTACTTCTTTGTCAGAAAGTACTTACGACAGAGAATGCATTAAGTTACATGCCAACACCTATAGCCCCCTCAATATTTATTGACCCTACGGAGCAAACTGAGGTAAACAACGTTTTCATGAAACTTAAAAAAAGCAAAAGTGAGGACATTGACGGCATAAAAATGGAACCGGTTATCTTTGTTATTGATTTATTATCACCCCTGCCTGACGCATATTTATAATATTGTTTTGAGCACAGGCATGTTCCCTAAGCGGATGAAAAATGCCAAAGTTGCAGTGATTTATAAAGGTGGTGACAAAAATGAAATGAGTAATTACCGGCCAATATCGGTATTACCTATATTTTCAAAGGCTCTAGAAAAAATCATTTTCACTAGAATGTATAAATTTTTGGACTCGCATTCTGTGATTACAACAGCACAATATGGGTTCAGGTCTGGCGTATCGACGGAGACAGCGCTGTTGCATCAAAAAGAGTTGATACTGGGCAACATTGAAGCAAGAAAGCTAACATTAGGCGTATTCATAGACTTTTCGAAGGCGTTCGACAGAATTGATCACCAAACCTTGTTAGAAAAATTGTTTTATTACGGGATTAGAGGCATCGCGCTCGATTTAATAGAAAGCTACCTTAGTGATCGGTACCAGTGTGTGTCTATAAATAGGCAAACATCCATGCCCAAAAAATCAAACGCGGTGTACCACAGGGAAGCATATTAGTACCTCTTCTATTTAACCTTTATATCAATGATATTGTAAATGTGGATCACTCAATAACTTACATTATTTATGCAGATGATACAAGCTTATTCTTTAAGGAACAAATATAGACGATTTGATAAAAGCAGCTAATAAAACGTTAGTCAATTTTTCGAAATGGTCCTGCCAAAATTCGTTACAGATCACAGCTCTAAAACCAAGGCCGTTCTTTTCCGTGCGAAAGGAATGACATGTACGTACACACAAAAACTGATGCTAAATAATTTCAATATCGAACTTTCAGAGACTGTCAAAACTTGGGCGTCATCTTTCATCAACATATGTTCTGGAATTTTCATACTGAACAATTGTGTATTAAGCTAAGAAAAGCCCTTGGCGCGCTGAGAAAGGTGTCAAGTCGTTTTCTACCGCTCCCCCAGAAACTTCTTATCTTCAATACGCTTTTGTGTTCTCATCTACGCTATTGTCAGTTTGGTATGGGCTTCTGGAACTGAAACATCAAAACAAAAGTTGTATTACACTTCAAAAAGCGCTTTACGGGCTGTTGCCAAATATAGGTTACAGAGAACACAATCCCATTTATTTGTCAAGTTTAAAGTTTTAAAATTTTGTGTTGCATATGAACATAACTTGTTGTTGTCTTTGAGGTCTGAAATTCGAAAGAATTGCACAAACCTGAGAGGCTTAGCACATTTACAGCCGAAAATTTTGTTGCGTCCGATGCGGAGTTCTGAACCTGCACATCCCCCGACCGCGAACAAATTACGGACTCCAATGCTAGGCACTCTGTTCCCCATATACTAAATAAGTTCAAGCTCACAGAACAGCAATTGCGTCTCCTTTCAGTAGTGATATATTAAACCTGTTTGTATAAGGAGCTATAAACCCAGAAAAATTGCACCCAGTACTTGTAAATGCATGAAATTTAAGTGTACCTTTTCTGTTATAGCGTCTTATTTTGGTTGCCTTTTCCCAATATTGTTTGTTTGTAAACACCCATGTGTGCATCTATTCTGTACTTCATAAACAACCACTAGAATGTTATTTATTTTCTTTTTCTTTCAATCATACGTGAGCACCGTATGGAGTTTGGTGTGCCTTTGTTCTGTTGCCTTGTACAAATGGGAGGGGGGCTGGTCAAGCTGCTATAGCGCAGCTTTTTTCCTACTTTCCATGCCACAATTGTTTCTTGTTTGTGTAAATCAGGTGTATCGTTGTGGTTGAAATTAAATTTCAACTTCAACTTCAATTCATATGAGAATTAAACGTGAAAGTGTCAGTCAGCGCCACAGTAGCTATGGCGGCGAGGCGAGTGCGGCACACTCCATTTAAGCCTGTTTGGGGTCACGTGGCACGTGAACTTGTTACGCGTGGGCAGTGGACCAACAGTTCCTCGTATTCCACCTAAAGGCACTAAGTCTGCAAGTACGAGACCCTCTGTTAATGAATAAGGAAAGAAGTGTACACCTAAGGGCTTGTTTCTTCCGTGATTTTACCACAATAATAATGAGATATAACAGAAAATACTACCAAGGAAAGTATAGGAGAAACATATTAGACCAAATTGTATAGTAAAATGAAAAAAGTGGGAGGAAAAGACAACTTGCCGTGGGCGGGTTCCGAAACCTGCGACCTTCGAATGAGACGTTCGATGCTCTACCACTGAGCTACCATGACAGCCATCCCCCCAGCCACTTATAATGTTTATATGAGAACTGAACGTGGGAGTGTCAGTCAGCGCCACCAGT